>DWNA01000167.1:0-34579 GCA_018249835.1 Heliconius besckei | reverse complement strand
CCAGAGCGATAGAAATATGAACGTAAATAAATATTTCACTTCCTCAAGTGGGGATCGAACCCACAACCGTCGCGTCACACCCTTGTGCCACTGCGCCACGACGGCCTCATGGAAATTATTTTCAGTTTAGGGTTAATTGCGTGTGCGTGCTTCTTACCTAAGTCAGTGGGAACATGTCCTTTTCTATATATACATAGATATTTTTTTGTCAGTTTCACAATTTATCACTTATTGTTTATTTATTTTAATATACTGTATAAAAGAAAAAAAGCTAAGAAGTACCTTTGAACGTGGTCGATCTAACAACCAGCTTGGTCCTTCCAAAGGGTTTTCCGTACTTGACCTGTTTAAAATAAAATTAAATAAATAAATAAATCAGCTTCACGCTGTTTTCCACGCACAGCAGGGTAGGCAGAGGGAACCTAGTGTTAAGACACTCCGTTCCCCACTTTCTTCCGAATTCTGGAGGCATTGCGTGTTGAGTAGTAGAACTCAACGCCGCGCTTTGCCTCGATACCAGAGCAAAGAAATGGAAATATGAACGTAAATAAGTATTTCACTTCCTCGAGTGGGGATCGAACCCATAACCGTCGCGTTACAATCACATCCTTGTGCCACTGCGCCACGACGGACGGACGTAAAAAAAACTATATATATATATAAATTATGACTTTTAGAACACTTAGCACGAAAATTGTTTTTGAAACGAAAATTGAAAAAGCCGATGTACTCTTGAATGGTGAACCCGTAGATCCTGTCGATTCTACGGTATTTCTCGGTATCACCATAGGCTCCAAATTACAGTGGGGACCTCATTTATTGATGTATTGGTGAATAGACTTAGTTCAGCAGCTTTTGGCGGTCAATAAAGTTAGATCATGAGACAAGTCGTGGCGCAGGGGCACAAAGTTAGCGTACCTACGACTGGATTCTCTATGGCATCGATAACTTGATTACATCGAAACTCTTTTATAAAACAATGTTTATGTACGTTTTTACATCCCAGAAAAAGTCAGATAATTTGCTATATCACAATTTTAAAAAATTTAGAAAAGACGTTTGCGTGCCTATTACCAAATTAATGATTATATAAATGATAACACGGCTTGAGACTGAAATGTTCGATCCTGTCTGTTTTAAAGTTATCATTGTCACAAATAATTAGATATATATTTGTATGAAATTGATTCCCGAAAAATGTCCCGAATTAGTTCCTTAGTATAGTTTGTCAAGTATTCGTTTACTAATATTCATGTTTTCACCCAAGCATGCCTTTTTAGTTTTTCCTAATTTTAGGCAGAGGGAACGTAGTGTTACGACACTTCCTTACCCACGAACCGTCTAATTTTCGAAACATAGCGCGTCAAGAAGCGTCAAAAAAAACCAATTAAAAACTATTCACCCCAATGGAAAGTACTGCTGCTGTGTGCGGGATACAGCGTGAACCTGATAAAAAAACCGATCAACTATCCAACAGACGCTGCCTCGCTGTGCCACGACGGCCACGACTTGATAGATAAATATAAGTAAAATAGAAATATTATTTGATACCTTTCCCGAGTTAAATTATCTTCAGTTTCAAATTCTTCACTTACAGGATCCAATCTTCGTCTGAAATTATAAAAGTCATATATAATATTGGATGTAATATAATACGGTCGACGAGTCGTGGCCACCCTGAACTTAGCTGTTTAACTTTAGGATTTTTCTTTTAGCCTAATTTCAGAGTGACCACGACGTATCGATCGTACTGTATTATAAAGTATAAATCATTATAAAAAATATACAGGTTGTCCCAGAAATCAACGATAAGTCGAAAACGAATGATAGACCAAGTCCTGATAGTTATAAGAAAAATATGAAAAAAAATCTTTGTTACGTATTTTTCATATTACATATTATATTGATTTTAAAAATATAAAAAAAAACTGACAACCCTTGATGATTTTTCAAGCCATTTTGATGATATTACAAATTTTACTCTTTCTTATTTTTTTTCTGTAATATAATCATAACTAACCTTTCTGTAAATTACTGTTTAAAATTTAGAATAAGGAAAGAGTAATATTTGTACACTTATGGCTTGAAAGATAAGACAGGACGGCAGTTTTTCCGATATTTTTTAAATCTGGTATGAATTTTTCATACTAGAAAAATACATAACAAAGATTTTTTTTTATATTTTTCTTATAACTGTCACGACTTGGTCTATCACCCGTTCTCGGCTTATCGTTAATTTCTGGGACAACCTGTATATAATTTATTTCTTCTTTATCATTTAGCAATAGAGGCCGTCATGGCAGCCAGTTGTGGGTTCGATTAATACGAATACATTCATTGCCTTGGTCTGATAAGAAATACAAAGCGCGGCGTTGAGTTACGGTACTCATGATGCAATGTCTTGAATATCTAATTTTTTTATAATATTTATATTTATACTAGTGGGCCCGGACGCGGCTACGCCCGCGAAAATATAAGCCTTAATAATTAAAATAAAAAATAATAATAAGTGGAGATTTATTATTAGAAAAAATATCTGATTTACCGAAATGAACAAACAAAAGAAGTAAAAGTACCTAAAGGAAATTCTTAATATTAGAAAAAGTACCTAAAGTTTGCCGTGCGCGCGTACCAAACATTTTTCTATATTAATAATTATTAATTTTTGCGAACAATATTAAATAAAATCCCAAATGATTAAAATTACGATATTTTATGATTAGATAATTACGTATAGATAACCGAACTGAGATAAATTAATTATAAGCAGCAAATATTTACATACAAAATAATAGTAATTCGAAAATATATAAAATTTACAAAATCGTCAAAGTCATCTCCCCGTTCGCGTCGGTCATACTATACCACTCATAGGCTAGGTCATTTGGAATCAGTGACATCTTAATTATTTATAAGAATGTTATGCAGTAAACTATAATTTCCATCTAGATGAAATGTTAAAAGTGACTATTATATTTATTTTCATAAGGATGAATATCAAACTATAGAAATCATCTAATTTTTGTTAATGTATACAAATCTATATCGGCGCGCACCATGTATGCATTAAGCAAACTCACTTTGGGTGACGTTTTCTTAAAACAACAAACTTTGCAAGCCGTTGCTTAGCAACGCGTAGCGACGATTGTTATTAACATGGCGGAATAAATTGCATGTCAAATTAATTATTTTAATATATTGGTATATATCGAAAATCTTACAAATATGAGAAAAAAAAGTATCCTATGTTCATCCCGAGTATTTTATCACAATTTATTTTATCAATAGGTAAATTAGGCGATGTGTACAGAATGAAATGTCACTAGGTTCCCTAGAGCCTAATAAATACAGCGTGAAGGTGCTTTAAATGTAAATAATGAAGTAGGATAAACAAAATACATACGATTCTTCAAAGTCTTCGCTTTCCGTTACATTTTGAGGTTCTTCCGTTATTCTTTCAGTACTATCTGAAAAAAAAAACAAATACTTTAGATAAAAAAACCGGCATTTATACTTAATACTGTAAAGCTTGAGAAATGTTTGTTTGTTTGAACTCGGCAATCTACGGTACTATTGATTTGAATAATATTTTTTTTAAATTGGATAGTTTTAGATAAATAGTATTTAACAAGGAAGGCTTATTTATATCCAATCTTATCGTTTCGATGCAACTCAATGTATCTGAACCTGTACCATGTTTATGTTTCTTACACAACTCTTAGGGTCCGAATCACCTATGGCTGATAAAGTCCCGGACAGTCTTATCTGCCAGACAAATTATAATTTTTGGTTTCACAAGTCTCAGATACCAATATCTAGTAGACACACATTTGACGCATTTCAGTTTTACATACTTATTTGTTTTGAAAAAAGTAGGAAATCGTATGAATTGTTATACTATTATCATTCATTAGAGAAAATTGTTCTTGAAAATATAAGAAACAATTATTTTGTATTGGTACCTCTATCTGTGAGATATCATAACATAACATAAACTCTTTATTTCACACCCGAAAAATTACATATTCAACAAATAAATTCGTACAAAAAAAAATGTGAAAGGGCGGCCTTATCACTAAAAGTGATCTATTCCAGGCAACCTAGTCTTAGAGGAATCAATTTAAAAGAGCGGATATCACTAATTATTAGAATACTATCTGAAACTTTCCTTTTGGCAATGGGGCAAAGTCTCAGGCAAAAACTAGTTTCACAACACAAAAAAAAAGTAAAAACATAATAGTCTTGTATCTTTACCATCTAATGCCAAGTTTTCAGTACTATCATCAGCTTCATTTGTATCCATATGATTGTCCACATTGTTGACAGGTACCTCACTTGCATCTATCCTTGTTAAAGGAATATATACGTCTGTAAAAAAAATACATTTTTAAATGTACATATACAATACATTATATTAATTTCACATATGTTATTTATATGGGGTGTCATAATACTAGGTCTCCAGGTTCTATCTGCCTACCTAGTTATGAGCGGGATACAAAAAACCGAACAAGCGCGAGTCAGCCTCGCCCACCGAGGGTTCCGTACAAAAATTAGAGGTCTCGGGCTTTTTCTGAAATTCAGGTTTAGCTTAGCCAGAGCCCTTTCATCTAAAACCTCACTAGACCTAGTGGCTTTAATACCAAATTTTGCCCTCTATCTAAGGTTATTATTTTTTAGGATTTAACCAAAAATGTATAGGATTCCGATTTTTTCCTGAACTAGTATTATCTGTAGATGCTAGCTGCCAAATTTCGTCATTCTAGGTCAACCGGAAGTACCCTATGAATTTTAATTCCCTTCATAGTGTCGAAGTACGCATTTTTTCTAAGTTAAGAAACATATACGTTTTTATAAGGAAATCATGGGACCATAGATCTGAGTATATGGTTTGAATTTCAACTCGATATCTCCAAGCGTTTCTGAGATAAAGAGTCTTGACAGACAGACATACAACAGAGTGATTCTATTTTTCCCGACTGCTAAGGGAGTGCTATGTTTTTCGCGCGTATCTTGTATGTATATTCTTTATTACCTCATATTTCCAGAATCGCTGAACGGATTTACATAATTGAGGTGTCGTTAGATTTGTCTTAGCAGCCCAAGTGTTCTTAGATAGGTGACGTTAAAAAAGAATATGGCAGCTGTGGGACGCCATTGGACTTTTTTTCTCAATTTTTTTCAAATACCACAATATGAGTATCAAATTCAAGAGCTCAATGCAAGAATTTCAAAAAGATGTATCATGATTACCAATACCGTAATATTAATAAAAATAATACAATGAGAAAGTTAAAAATATACACTTTGCTCTTTTAATTTCTGAAACAAGTGGAGTTCTAATGCGACACGACAGAGAAAGTGAAAAAGGGACCGACTATTTACATCCCTTAATAAATCTTAACAAAAAAATAATTAATTTAAAAAAAAACAAAAGATAAGACATAAAGAAGAAGATTATTAGATAAAGATTAACAGTCAGAACCTATAAGTATTTTTTCAATCAATTAAATCTTTACTTGTTTTTTTTTCTTTTTAAGTTCATGCAGTCAGGGGGTTTTGTTATTTAAATATATTTTTTATATGGTTCATTCCTTATAACATACAGAGCCCTAAAAATAATACCTTGTAGCATATGTAAAGGTAAAGGTACCCTTTCCGATACACCATGATTTGTCTCATTTGGTATCCTCCTAACAGGCCCTAAAACAAAAATGTAAATAATTAGAATTTAATTGTAACAGTAGAAGGTTGGCAGAGGTGCATTGACCATTCGATAAAAGACAAGCAAAAGATTTTCTTTACATTTGTCTCATGCCATAGTGAATAGAGTATAAATTTAACTGCTGCCTATGTTATTCTGATAATATAACATACACATTACTGTAATGTTTCATCTAAATCTGTTCAGTAACTTTCGTATTTTGCATACTTAGAATACTATCAATTAACATGATTATTACTAGAAAATAAAAATATACATCAAGATTTATATAATAATTACATACTAACCAGAATAATTTGACTGTAACATTCGACTTAGTGACACAACAGGCTGTATCAAGCGTCCCCCTATCAGCATTGGTGGCACTTTGTTAATTTTTTCTGATGAAGGAGTACTCGAAGTACTCCACCTTGGTAACACTGTATCTAATTCCTCTCGATCTTGTATATATGTTTTAGCAAGCTCTAAAGTGCGGGCAACGGCATCTGATGCTTGAACAAGGGCAGATAGTGCTTCTTCACTAGCTGATTGTAATGCAGCATCAAGTTTTCTTGCATGAGCAGCACCACCACTACGGAGCCTCTAAAAAAAATATTGGCTATTTAATTTTTCTGTATTTGCTTTGTTTTCACCATATATAATCCCAATGCATTTTTTTTTTCAATATTGAATTTTAGGGCTATGTCAATCTGCAGAAGTATAAAGAGGTGAGAGAAATTCTGCATAACTTAAAATTGTATTCATCGTAATTCAATCACAGCATCAACATAAGAAGAGAAGTTTAACCAGTTGGCCTTTTTTAAATTATAAGGAAGCAAAACTTTGAAAGCAAGAACTCTCTATCTTTCAAACTTTTGCTTTTGCTTCATATTCTCATATGTGTCTATAGTTTAAAGAAGGAGTGAGAGAAAAGTGTAGTGTGATCACACATAGGAAGACAGACAAAAATTCAGTAATAGAATGCCAGGGATGAGGGAGCAAAGCAATAAGTTAACAGCATTTTAGACATTCTGAGGTGTGTTAATGTCTTGAGTTGAAAAATTATTATTAAAATTACAAAGATTGACATCATTAATCATGTCAGCCAATAAAGGAGATAGTCCGTCACAATAATAACACCCCTACAAAAGGTGGTGAACATTAAAATCACCCATAACCAGTATTGATCCAGGAAAAAAGGATATGAGAATGTAGTTCATAAATGAGGGAAGGAGGAGGCTGAGGAATATAGAGGAAAACAAAGGAAATGTCAAAAGCCCATATAGCTACAACATTTAACTGTTGGCTCTAAGGGGAGAGGCAGCTAAGGGAAAAGGGAGTAACGTCTCAAACTAGAATGACACACCTTCAAACTCATTTCGTCAAACGAGTCAAATACATAACTAAAAAGAAGCATCAGGCATTAGCCAAGATTCAAAAAGTGCAAGTGTGCAAGTCGATAATAGGAATAAGTTAGTGTTTGTTAGTATGAACACTATTACTATTCCATTGTAGGAAGTGGACTGCATACTACTACATATACCTAACTATTTATACTCTAATATATTATAGTGTATAAACAACTTTCCTATTAACAATAGAAGTGCCGTAGATTGACACCCCCCGCGAACCGCCGTTGTGACAAATTTGTCCCATTCTACTTATTATATTGATTTGTCGGAATAAGACAAGAAAATTATTATTTAAATAATTTGTAAAATATACAGATCACGTTTATTAATCAATTTAAAATCAATTCTTATTCTTTAACAAACACAAAAGTAGTAAAAAAATTTTACACAATAAAAATCAAATATTTCAAATACATTATAAGATCGTGACAACTTATTGATAAACTCTTACAAAATTATTGAAATTAGTTAATATTATCATTACACCAAATAACGCAATTTTATATGTGGTACTTGCTTCACAGAAGATTTATAACTTTACAAATATATTATCTTTACTTGTGTCCCCAGAATTCGGCAGAAAAAGCCAGCAGAGTACTTAACACTAGGTTCCCAGGTTCCCTTTACCTACCCTACTCTCGACCACATTTGATCTCAAGCGTTTTTCTGAAGTTCAAGCTTAGGTTAGCCAGAGTCCATTTCTGATACCTCACTTGAACTAGCGGCAAAATTTGATAAGGAAACCAATTATGCCCCATTTTTCAGGCTATTATTTTTTAAGATTTAAACACAAAAGTATAGTTTTTAGATTTTTTCCTGAACTAGTACTACCAGTAGATGCTAGCTGCCTAATTTTATTATTCTAGGTTAACCAGGAGTACCTTATTATTTATTATTAAAAAAAAATCCTATAGTGTCGAAATACACTTTTTTTACGATATAAATGGTCATTTCTTTTTTAAAGTACACTTTTTTCACGAAGATTTTTGTTTATTTATATTCTTATATGTTTATCAACTCGATATTAAAAAGAATTCCTGAGATAAAGGCACAGACAGACAGATGGGCAACAAAGTGTTCTTATAAGGATTCTTTTTTTTTCCTTAAAATGTATGGAACCCTAAAAACTTAGGAATTGACTGCTAAACCTAGTGTTCTATTTTCTTCTCCACTCCCGCGTCGCCCCTTCACCTCCACGTCGTCCTCGAGGCATGAAAATATGTCAAATTATACCCTCAAATAGTGAAATAATAATGACGGGACAAAAATGACCCAGCGGCAGTTCTAGGAAAATCATATTTTTTTTCGAAAAGTATGACAGTTATAAAATTAATCATATTTTAAATTAGATAAATGTGTAAAATTTGTAAAAGTCAAAAAGTTTCATCAACATAAATTGACAAATAAAAAAGTAACATACAATCTAGCTTGCGTATGGGACAAAAATGGGACGGAGGCGGTTCTAGTGTTAAATTATGAGTAATTACGACCACATCTCACTAAATGTGCGTCAATCAATGCAAACGCCAGGGAAGCTCTATTTACAATTGTCTTTTTTAAAACTTACAAGAAACTTACACTAAGTCTAAGTCTCAAATCATTGTTTTCTGTTATGAGATCTAATTTTTCATTCTCCCTTTGCGCGGCTATCATTTTCCAATATTGCGCTTCCTGCACTAATTCCATGTTCTTTTCTTTCACATCATTTATTTCCCTTTCTAAATCCGCCATTGTAAAAACTTAATTTATTAACAACTAATGTGTTTTAAGCTAACAAATATTCACCAATTTTATATATATTATAACAATTAACAAATAATATTGAAACAGTTAATGCACAACTCACTAACGATTCACGATATTTTTAAAAGAAAGTGACACTATTATTTGCATTTGTGACAGTTGGTTAGACTTTAGAGTTCGACATTGCTTGCAAGTTGCAACTTGCAAGGAACATAAACTAGGGTAGGGTAGGGTAGGTATTATAATGACGTGCCCAAAAAGAATCTAAAGTCATTAAGCTAAAATAGAAAAATATATTTCTTTATAATTTATTTTTAACCATATCTTGAACACTGGAAAGATGCCGCACCAGTGGCAGCTTAGCTACATTACCCCTATTTACAAGAGAAGGGGCAGTGTTCAAGATTGTGGTAGTTATAGGGCCATTAAGCTTATAGGTGACACCATGAAGCTCTTCGAGCGCATGATTGACCTCAGGCTCCGCCGGGAGTCTCATTATGGATTTTAGCCAGGATTGGGCACTATGGACGCCATTTTCACCCTCAAAACTTTGATGCAGGGAAAAAAGGGATCCCTGAGGCCTATATTGAGATTATCAGAGACATGTACCACGGTTCCACTTCTATGGTTAGGACTGCTGTTGGCGACACTAGACCCTTCCAGATTACAGTGGGGGTTCATCAAGGCTCGGCTCTTAGTCCATTCTTATTCAACGTAGTGCTCGATTTTGTCTCGGCTCACATCCACGGCCAGCCTCGATGGCTGATGATGTATGCCGATGGCATAGCACTCATTGACGAGAACTGACTGACGCTGGAGCGTAAAGTGTACCTCTGGAAGGATGGGTACGCTTGAAAACGGCGGTCTTAAACTAAATGTGTTGAAGACCGAGTGCATGGCCTGCGAGAGCCCGGGCTCAAGCACTATCCTTATAGGTCCTGAGCCAGCCGTCGAGTCGGAAAAGTTCAGGTACCTTGGATCCGTTAGGCACGAGTCTGGAGGCATCAATTACGGTGTCCATGGCCCGATAAGCGCTGCCTGGACCAAATGGCGGGAGGTGTGGTGGTGTGGTCTGAGACCGCAGAATATCGCACAAGCTCAAAGAGCTGATATACAAGAGCATCATCCGACCGGTTCTTTTGTACGGCACCGAATGTTGCCCAGCAATATCTCGGCACACTCAGAAGCTTCACGTCACGGAAATGAAGATGCTGAGGTGGATGTGTGGCGTAAAGCGGTCTGACCGCATACGCAACACATTCATTCGAGGTAGTCTTGGGGTCCGTGACGTAGCGGATAAGCTCCAAGAGCGTCGCTTGAGATGGTTTGGCCACGTTACGCGCCGGCCTAAGAACTAAGTATGTCAGATGCAAGTACCTTGCTGAGAGACCTCCCGGACGCCCGAGGAAGCGCTGGTTGGATGTGCTGATGCAGGACATGAGAGCCAATGGTCTCACCACCCAGGACGCAAAAGACCGTGTAAAATGGAGTAGGTTGAGCAGGAAGGCAGATCCTGGGACGAAGGACGAAGAAGAAAGATTTATTGATATCGAAGCTAAAGTATCGATGTTTGATAAAAATCCAAAGAAAAACATCGATATCAAACCAAAACAATATATTTCATGCACATATCGTTAAAAATAAATAAAGCAACTATCAATAGACATTTTAGTTAAATAATAATCAAGAACGTTATTAAAACTTTAAAACATTAGGGCGTAGAAATACATTATATGTCCGAATATTTTTTGTCGACTGCAAAATAATAATTTTGAAAGCACGTGTACGCGAATAAATTTCGATGATGTGTCCTTGCTGACATCCATATTTTTACGATGTTCTATTTAATGCAACATCGAAGTTTTATCTGCTAACATCGATGTTCATCGAAAATCGAGCATCCCTACATTAAGCCGACACCCGACAGCGATCTGTCAAAGAAGCGTGCGGTAAAATCGCAACGCGGAGTGAGGTTATAAGTGTACATAACTTTAAATTTATCTCTTTTATGAGAAAATGTCTTTCCGCGGAAGAGGTGGCGGCGGCGGTCGAGGCGGGTTTGGAGGTAGGGGTGGTGGAGGAGGCGGCCGAGGATTCGGAGGCAGAGGACGCGGTGGAGGCGGCGGCGGTTACAGACAACAAGATGCTGGCCCTCCTGAGTCCGTCATCCCTTTAGGCCACTACGGCTGGACAGTGCAAGACGATCTCGTGTGCAAAGTAGACATTGAGGACGTACCCTACTTCAATGCTCCCATATATTTAGAAAATAAAGAACAAATTGGCAAAATTGATGAAATATTCGGCAACCTACGTGACTACTATGTTTCTGTGAAATTAGGAGAAAACATCAAAGCAAAGAGCTTTAAGGATGGCCAACAATTTTTTATTGATCCAGCAAAATTGTTGCCATTAAAGAGATTTTTACCTCAACCACCTGGAGCTAAGCGAGGTGGTGGAGGGCGAGGAGGACGTGGTGGTGGCGGTAGAGGTGGAAGAGGCGGTGGAGGTTTTGGAGGCCGAGGCGGAAGAGGTGGTGGTGGTTTTGGCGGCAGGGGTGGTGGTTTTGGAGGGAGAGGTGGTGGTGGCGGTTTTGGTGGAAGAGGTGGTGGAGGTGGATTTGGTGGACGAGGAGGTGGCTTTGGCCGTGGTGGTGGTGGACGTGGAGGTGGTTTCAGAGGAGGAAGATAGTGATGAGTGTAAGACAGTGGGACCAATTATTATATTTGTGTGACTCTTATTATATAATTAGGTTTAATTTGATATTTGTATAACAAAAATTAAGCTATGTTAGAATTTTGAGTATAAAAACTTATCTTCATAATAATTTGTTAAATAATAAGAGAAGAATACTATCTGATTTTTTAAGCATGTACTTCAATACATTTGCATTTTTATAAATAAGTCATACATATTGTATAACATGTATTTTTATAAATTTATATAGTTACAATGTAGACTTATATACCTAGAGTTATACAAATATTTGTTACATATTAAATAAGCAATAAATAAAGAAAATGTAAAATATATCTGATTTTTTAATACCTTAACACTTGTAACCAAAGATTTGTATTATAACACTCAAACAGTATCTATTTTGATATAAGATTTAATTTAATGTAAATTTTGTATGATTTAATGTGAAACTAAAAGAATTTACATGAATGCAAATAAATAACTATGGTAAAGTAATTGTTTGTATGATTAAGAACTGTAATTAATTTTGAAGTCATTCTATAACAGAAAAGTTGTTCTTTAAACACTAAAAATTGTAAAATATTTATTTAGACTTTTCATCTTATTATTTAATAAGATGAAAAGTCTAAAAAGTCCTTCTTATAAATAAAAGTTGAAATAATAGACATTGGTATATTTACTTTGTCATATAATTATAAAATTTTACAGGAATTAAAAAAAACATTTTAATCCATAACCAAACACACATTTTAACTTTCTAATAATAAATATATTCAACTATTGATATTTCTATTTTTTTCATTGTGTTCATCACATCACAACCTTTGATCTGTTATTAAAAATATAGAAAGACTGAAGATTCTTTTGTGTTTCCCATTTCATATTGTTTAATTCAGCTGCGGCTTGTATCTCCCTGAGCTTTCCTGATACATTCAGAACTCCCCACATCACTGCAAATAGGCTTGTCACAGCTTGTATAATTATCTGAAATTAATATTTTACATAATTACTTATTCTACTTTTAATCATACGTCATATTTCTAAATTTTATGAACTAAAATATTTGTAGGTACCTACATCTAATGGTAATGTTGTAAATTCTTGTGATGTTATCCGGAGGTATGAACGATCTGTAAATAAGAGCCACATAACAATTACGAATTAACCATTTAAACTTCCTTATTAATTAAAGTAAAAGCTAGAGGCCAGTTGTGGCACAGAGGGAACTGTGTGACTGTAAGCCCAATGGGTTGTGCATTCGTGTATCGCGTGTGGACGCAAAGCGCGGCGTTGGGTTCCGCCAGTCGATACGCAATGCCTCCAGAACCCGCGCGGAAAGTAGGAAGCGGAGTGTCTTTACACTAGGCTCCGTCTGTCAACCCTGGTACATGGGTGATACACCGTAAGGCCGAAAAAAAACTAGAAAGGTACGTACGTTGTGCTGCCGAGAACGCTGAATGGAATAACGATATAAACCCAACAATGATAATTATTTTATGTATTGATGCCATTCTTATATAAAACTTTTAGCAAATAGAGTAGTATAGGAAATATTAAAAAATACGATTATATTACTTTAGCATTAATATATGTCGAAATTATTTTAATAATTTAGACTAATAGACTCACACTACAAATTATTTGACAATTATTGTCAATTGTCATTTAGCAAATGTCATTCAAATATCAAATTGTCTTTCATGATTCGTTTACCATTCGGCAGAGGATTGAAATTTGCTACCATAATGTAAGATACGAATTAGGAAATAAAACGGAAATAAGATTTTTTATTTAATTATTAATTACTCTTATATCTAAAATATAAAAGCAAATTTATATATATAAAAATGTAAAATTTGACAGATGACTCAATCGTAGTTATTAGTAGGTAAGACAATTACAATTAATATATAATATATTTAATCTGTGGACAAGCAGGTATGTTTTGTTAGGAGGCGGTTGTGTTTTACCGTTTTAGTATTTGGCAAAAAGTTTTCTATATTAATTTAAGAAAAAAATACTTAATATGCCAAAACCAAAGGCAGAAGAAATTGAGTTAGATCCCAAAGCTCCACGGACACCGTCCAAAAAAAAGCTTTTGGATTATATTTACAATGAAGAAACTGGAGAGATTTTCGGTAGAACTCCTGAAAGTTGGAGTAAGTATTTTATAATTTTTATTTATATTATTTTTGCAACAAGCATATTGTACTCTTATTATTTTAATTTACTTTCTATTTTATAAGTATTTTAAACAAATAACTACTTAACGAAACTTTTAAGTAGAGGGCGTGGCTTTAGTTTTTAAGTTTGGTAAACTTAAGTTTTAAGTTTTTTTTAAACCAAATATGCTAAATAATTATGAACACCTAATTTAAGCTTAACAACATAATTAAATATAGGCTTAATAACACAATTCATTAACACAAAACATTTCTAAGTTATATATAAAGCTTACTGTAATTCAAATTCAAAATATTCTTCATTCAGATATACTATTACAGGCACAGTTCAAAAGAATTATTGTATGCTCATATACAAAAAAATATTGTGAAACTACATGCTAATCAGCATTGCCAGACATTCATTATCTTTGGAATTGTTAGTATCTTAATAAAAAAAAAAAAATGTAAGTGTGTGGAATAAATCATTCATGAAAAGTGGGACCATGTTTGGCTTGTCGGGGACATTAAAATTTTGGGCTAAAAATTGGGACATCTGGCAACGCTGATGCTAATACAAGGCATGGTATTACTTTATTACTTATACAATAATTTATTGTTTTTGTTTTATTTACACTGTTAAAAACAAAAGCAAAAAAATACTATAATAAAATTGAACTTCAATACAGGTTAAATGTTATATACTTATATAAGTTAGAGAAACAAATATAATTAGATATTTATTTTTAAATTAAAATTTACCTAAAGTTACCTAATCGTATACTACTAAACATTGTCTATATTACATAATATTCACAATCTCTAATAAAATAAGAAGCCCCATTATTTTTTAATTTGTTAAAACCATGTCAATAGTACTTAGTAAAGAATTGCAGTATAGCTCTAATCTCTGAAGCCTTACTTGGTATGTCTATAATTAAACTGCGGTGTTAGATTCCACCGCTTGTTTTATCCTTGATTGGTATTATGTGCTTGACTTTTAACACCATTTATGGAATATTGTTTGGTTTAGAGGTGTCAGTAAAATATTTAAAAAGTATATATAGGTGTATTTCTTTATATGAAATTATTAGATATAGTGACCTAATGATTTCATGGTCACTCTGAAGTTAACCATAGATGAGCAGCAAAGGTTTAATTCTATTTTGATTTTATTACTTTTAACTTATTTCATTCTGAGTGACGAAATATGACAAAATGCGCGAAAGTTAGAAAGCCTATATTCAAGTCGGGTACAAAACACAAATCATACCAAACTTTTTTATGTGGTGTAAGAATGTGTTTAATGCATACTTACTACAATTTAGTTATAAGTTATATTGAGACAAAATGTGGTGTTGAGATCAGACATTCAACATGCAATGCCTTCATGAGGCCGTTATGGCACATGCACATAGCATCTAACTGTGTGTGCAATGGTCCTTGGTTCAATTCTCACTTGTAGGACCCATAAATTTTCTATTCCTAGGTTGGTAATAAGACAAAGCGCGGTTTTCAGTTCCACTACTCTATAAGCAATGCTTCGAAAATTTGGAAGAAATTGAGGAACGGTGTCTTAACACTAGGTTCCTTTTAGCTACTTTGAATTTTGGTAACATTTGGGATAACGCGTACATACGAGAGATGCTTAAAATTAAATTTAAAAAAATAATTAAAGGCTAATTAACAATTTTGTTTACAGGCAAAATCATATTGTTCTATGTGATATTCTATGTAGTATTAGTCTCATTATTTGCAATTTGCATGGTGACTTTCCTGCAACATTTTATCAACCCTCGAGTGCCGAGGCTCCAGCAGGAGGCTAGTTTGATAGGAACTAGCCCCGGACTTGGATTTAGGCCTTTGCCCCCGGATGTTAGAAGCACCCTTATTTGGTATAAGGGTACAGGTTATGAAAGCTATAAATATTGGGAGGATCAACTTGTTGATTTTTTATCAGGTATTTATATTGATTTTTATAGTTTTTGTATGGTAATTGGCTAAAAGTGATAACCGTATATTTTTTTATAAGAGATAAGTAGAGAATATAAGTAGAGATAAGTAGCAGAAAGGTCAAAACAGTTCTGTAAAATTGAGTAAACAGTTCTGTAAATTTCTGGAAATATTGTAATTAAATTATGTGATTTTCATACTATTGTAGGCAAAATGAATGCATCATTAAAATTAGGCAGGAAGTGAGGAATGAATTGTCTCAATATCAGGTTATTCTGCCATTGGGGAAATTTATAGAGACATCATAGATAAAAACCATTACATATTTACATTTCATAATATGCAAAGACAAGTTAGGATATGAGCTGCTGTGCCACATAAATACTATATTTTATCATACAAGCAGGCCATTGTGAAAGTTACATAATGCTAAGTGGGTTACATGATGCCTGCTGCACTCAATAGCAAATAGTAATTATTTAATTAGTATAGCTTACCTAATAGGATAGTAGAGTAAATATTACAGTAAAAGATTGTACTTTAAATGATTATTTAATTAGTATAATGCTTAATAGGATTATGATTAAAATTTTAAGCCATTGTTAAAAAAAGGTCAAGGAGGTTGTGGGCTTGATATCCACTTGGGGGAATCAAATATTGAATTCCCCACTCTGTTAAGACAACTGTTAAACTGTGGCATTGAGTTTCGTTAGTCAACTGGCGATGTTTCTAATTTGGGTGGAAAACAAATTGTCTTGACACTAATCTACCTTGACGTGTATGTTATTAATACATGAAATTGAAAAATAAAATTAAAAAATTAAAAATGTGAAACAAATTTTAAAATGTACGAGAATTTGTCTAATTTTGTTTTAAAAAAGTTATTACATACTTTAAGCACCTAATAATTATAAACTTTATGTCACATATAAATGTGACATAAAATTCATTTAAATACAATCAACACCCCCAAGTCAATATTGAACCAACAGCCACCAATACCTACGCATTACATAACATTATATTTATCCTTTTAGTATACAAAAAGAAAGGGCAAACGGCAGGTGCCGGACAGAACATTTTTAACTGCAACTATAAGAACCTACCGCCAGCAGGCAAAGTTTGTGACGTAGATATTAGAGGGTGGGATCCTTGTATAGAGGAAAATCATTTTTCCTTCCATAAGTCGTCTCCGTGTATATTCTTGAAGTTGAATAGGTAATTTTATTTATTGATTTTGTTTTCTTTTAGGTGTAGCAAAATGCTGGAGTATTGGATGAGAATTAAATTCGCGTTAATAATTTTTTTTATAAAAAATTATGTATTTTTGTCATTACACAGTATGAAATAAAGTTGTTTCCCACAGACGGAAATTTAAATCTTTCAAGTAAATATATTAATGAAGTTTTCACTAAAGTGATTAAAGAAGAGGCTAGATAACGCATTGTGTGCATATTATGATGATGAAGATTACCTCAAAGATTTATATATATATTTTTAATAAAGTAGTCTTTGATAACACATTCAATCCCTCATATGAAACAAAAACATGGGATATTTGTTTCATATGAGGGATTTGTTGTCCATGTTTTTGTACAAAGTAAAAACAAAGTAAAAACTTAATGGAAAATTTTAAAATAAATATTTTTTGTCAATTTCTTTTTTCATAAAATTATTTTTAGTCTCAAATTATTTGGAGTTTTACAGTTATTATGATATTAACTTGAGGCCAGTCGTAGTGCAGGGTCATAGGCGTATAAATATAGTAATTTCTTTTCGTCGCTTTGGTAACGAGGCAAAGCGCAGCGGTAAGTTCCCCCACTCAACACGCAAAGCCTACAGAATTCGGCGGAAAGTGAGGCACGTAAGTGGTATATGCAGGACATGGCTTCAAGCTAAAAAAATACAGATTTCTAATAGAAATATATATATTGGCAGAATCTACGGATGGCGGCCGGAGTTCTACAACGAAACAAAAAACTTGCCGCAAGACATGCCAATGGATTTGCAAAGTTATATAAAGAATTTTACTACTTATAACGGAGACTATGTAAGTACAAATTTATATTTCATATAATTATATTACTTGTTAATAGCAGGATTAACCTCAACTGACTGTAATTGCGATGGTTATGGGTTTAATTCCATCTAAGGTTTCTTCAGTCAACTGTAATGTTACGATACAGTGGGCGATGTATAAGGAATGGACTATCTTACACAGCAAAAAAAATTGACGTTAGCAAAACAAAAACTATGGAGATGCCATTTTAATTTTCAATATGAAGAATTTCGCAAAACATTTCACAGGGCTCAAACACAGTTGAATTCTCTATCAAACATTATATACTCTAAATAAGTAAACAGTGGGCTCTGGCCCAGTTAGAGCCCATTTAGAAAAAGCAGATAATGGAGTGTCAAGCATATACAGCTTTATGACGTAAGACTAATATATTGTACAATATTGTAAAATATAATACAGAGAAGGCAGAGATAACTCTTAGTCTTGATACACTCCATTACCCACTTTCTGTCCAAATTTCGAGACAGCGTGTTGAGTGGCAGAACTCAATTTTTTTTTGTTTCAATATGTTTTTTTGTGTTTCTTATTCCAGGCCAACACAGTATGGGTGTCCTGTCAAGGCGAGACCCCAGCGGACAAAGAGAACATAGGGCCTATAAGATATTTACCCTATCCAGGTTTTCCAGGATATTTCTACCCTTATAATAATGCTGAAGGGTACTTGAGCCCATTAGTTGCTGTACATTTATTAAGGCCAAGAAGTAAGTTTGCTTTATTTTATATCATGTTAAAACACTTTGTTCCCACTTTCCATAAAATTTTCAAGACATTGGTTGTTAAGTTGCAGAATTACGATTTTTTTGTTATCAGGGCGAGAAAATGTAAATAATAAATTCCAATGAGTGGTAATCAAACCCACACTATGGAAAGATTTTTTTTGTGGATGGTATGGTAATGGACGACTTCTAAAAGGCGCGAGTTGGAATCCAGCCAAAATTAATTTCAACAATATATGAGAAAATTGTAATGTTATATAGATTTTATTAATATATTTTTCTCTTTTTAGCTGGTATAGTTATCAACATAGAATGTCGTGCTTGGGCAAAAAATATTAAATATAATAGACGAGACGGTCTTGGCGTCGTCCATTTTGAATTAATGCTAGAGTAAAAAAGAAAAAGACAAGACCAACTTCAAATATACGGTCTCCTTGAGGAGACCTAGTCTTTTTAGTAATAAGCAATATGAATTTTATAGTCTACTGTAAAGGACTCTTTTATAAAATCATTTGAATCTCTTTTCAATCTCAATTGTATTTATTTATATTTTATATTTTAAAGACGTAAGAAACATATTCTTGATAAGTTTTGGTAAAATTATGATTAATATATATTTGTTACTGTAAAAGACCTTATGTATCTATTAGTTACTAGTAAACCATTGGATTAGGTCGAGGAGATTCTTCTAGAATCTAAACCATCGTTATAATCACACATGTTGATAAATCTTAAGATTTACTAGTAAAATTGTATATTTACCAGTATATAGGCTTCAACTGTTACAAAATTAAAATAATATATAACATTTGTATTAAACATTGTATACCTTTAAATATTTTCAGACTACTTTTCTTCTTATACTGATCTGAAAAGGCATAGAAACTCATTTTTTATTATATTTTTAGTAAGTTTTATGTAAGTGACAAAATCTCATAAGAAATTTAAATGAAGTAGATAATAGAATTTGAGCCATTATAGTTAATTTTTGGTGTGTGGTGAAATGTATTTTTTGGTCGCGGTGTGTTCATTAATTTTAGCTTTATAAGTAGTTGTAAGTTTAAAAATCGATAATCTTAATAGGATAAGTATGATGTAATATTATGGGATCCGGTTGAAATTGAAGAAGTCAGTTTTTGTGTTAAAAATTATGATTGTTAAATAGAAGAAAATTTTGTGAATCATCACTATGATTTACATATTCCAATAATTTAGTAGTAATTTTCTTTTTTTTTCAAAAATACGTGTATTTGATGTTACAGTTATACTCGACGACATTTTTTGACATTATATTTTAATTACACTAAAATAATAGTTTACTATCATTTAATATGAAATCCATTAAAATTATGATATTGTTTTATTAAGGAATGTAATTTAATTCCGTCCTATGTAACTTTTGTGCCAGATTTTATTTTGTATTTTATTTCCATATACAATTTAAAACATGCACTTTTTAAAATATATAATATTCTCAGTATATTTAAGACTAATTAGTGTATACAGTGTGTTTTTGTTAGCACCACATTAAATGAAACCACAGTTATAACTACTCTATAAAACCTATATTTTTTCCCAAAAATGAAAAGTTATTTTCTTTATCTTGATTAATTTCTTTACATATGGGTTTGAAATATTTTACCCTATATGCTGTTTCTGTAAAAGGATGTAAATATGTTACTATTTTTATATAGTACTTGAAGGTTATTCTAGAACTAAGTTCTTTTCCGTCCTAATGGCAGCTAATACAATTTTTTTTAAATGAACATTATATAATCTTAACTTTTTTTATAAGCATTCCATTATATCCTTAGTAATAGCAATATTATAAGTTATTTAATTTGTTTTTTTATATTGTAATATAGCTAATTCATTATCGATTTTTAAATATCGAAATCTGAATATAAAAGGGTACTTTAATTGAAAGATCATGTATATTCATATCATTTTTTTAAAAGTTATTCTCTCTATTTTATTACTATTGAAATATTTAGAAACTAATCATTATTATATAGCATTCAATAAATATAGTTCATATGATATAAATAGTATGTTAGAAAGAGAAGGACATTGATGACATCTTAGTCCCAATGAGACTAAGCTTGAAACACCTAAAATGGCAGGATTTTTTGTTTGTTTATTTAATAAATTGCATTTCCTCTGTCATTGTGTGCATTTAAATAATGGAATCCTATGTTTTATTATGGTACATTTAAATATATGTAAAGACATATTTATATTATATACAAATATTTTGTGTGAGTGTTTTTTATATAGCAGTGTGAAATAAGATACACTGTGTTGGATAGAGCACTTTCATGAGCGCTGCAATAAAAATAACATTACTTATTTGCGTCGCCCAGTCGGGTAAAATACCCTGTAACAATTTTTCATAAACTTTATTTAACACATTGAGTTCACTATGAAGCGATTAAAAAATTTAAATATACAATATATGTACTTATATTATACATCACTTTGTAATCTAGCAGCAAAGCATAGTTGTAAGATTTGTTTATAGATTATTTTTAAATAATCTAGATAAGTAAAAGTTCCATTTACTTTAATGCTATATATCAGTTTTTTTTTAATTTATATGATTAATTTTCAATGTCAATATGAAAATTTATTACATTTATTTTCGTCATTATTGACGCATACATAGACATCATTATAGATGTATATTTTTTATTGCAGTTATTTTCTAATACGTTATTTAAACGCTTAGTTATTATTTTTTAATATTTTTATTTAATCATTTATTTTGTGTAATGATTGTAACCTGATAATATATCCGTCCTTTTTGTTAAATATGGTGTTTTTATGAAGTAATTAATAATAATGTGTGAGTATCGTGTATTTTGCTAGATTTTAGAGATTTTTTATTTTAAATGATTTATGCTATGTAGATATGAGTGATAATATGACTGTATATCCGTCCATCCGTTTTTATGTAGTGTTGTTTGAAAGTGTATTTAAACTGTAACTTGTACCACCTGTGCCTCTCAATAAAATATTTTATATACAATACGAGTTTTATTTGACATTTTTGTTGTTTTTATACTTTATTTTGTAAAAGTTATAGCAGTATTAGAACCCGTGCTTGTTGGATGCTCAAGCGCTATGGTCAATTATACAATACTAGGAATCCACTCGCGGCTTCGCCCCCTTAAATCTGTAATATTATACATTTGGTACATTTTACTAAATATTTACAAAGATTGTAAATATTTGTTACATTTCGTTTGTATTCTGAAGTGTAAGTTACATTACTGTAAAGTTTCCTCCAAATCCGTTGATACTCTTTGCCTGAAATCCTAACAAACATACATCCTTACAAACTTTCATATATATAATATTTGTAGAATAGGCAATATTAAGAGAATGTTTTATTAAGTTCTCAAATAGCTAGGAGCTAATGAATAACAGCACCAGTTTTTCCTCTTTCTAGAAATTAAGATTATCGCGGATTGGCTTGTACAAATTGATGAAGTCCAATGAGAATTTGAACCCTCAACTATAGTGTTAAGGATATTTGCAACACGAAGTTAAAATTAAATAAAATCTCAAATCAAATTAAATAAAAAATGAAGTTATACAGTTATATTTACAAAAAAAAGATGTAGAACTTAAAAATCTGAGAATTTTTGCAAACAAAATAATCAACCGTTACACTACAATTCACAGTATTCAGTACCTACAAGCAAATGACCAATTGTTAATATTTGTTTAATTGTTATTAATTCATTTTCCATTAATTAAACAGGTTCCCTCTGACTAACTGCATATGGCATATATATATATACATATACAGGACAGAGCATACAGCCACGTTTACTTGTGAATTAAATAATTATTACTTCTACGAATTAGAATAATTTTTAGAGATGCGCCGAATATTCGGGTGGTATTCGGTATTCGATGTACGAGCACTCGTATTCGGCATGTTTTTTCAATATTCGTATTCGGCCGAATTATTCGGTTATGGTGCCGAAAATATTCGGTTCGAGTATTTCTATTTACTTGGCTGCACGACACAGTAGAAATTAAATATGCAACGTCTTTTAAACCACAAATTAACATCATATGTATTTCTTAAAATGTAGTCAATAGTTATTTTAAGTCTTAAATTTACATTTTAGATTTATAATGAACATACTTAAGTCGCAGATTGACAATAATTGACACTATAACATACCTATACAGACATAGAGGAATAGTGCAGAAATTTCATGTACGAAAAGAATTCAATGTTTTTTCAGTATCGATATGATTTACTAAGTACATTCGTAATTAGAATAATTATTTAGTTAATAACACTATATGAGGGTTATAAATAATTAACACATTTCTTATAATTACTTTGCTAGTTATCCTTTGTTAACTACAAGTGAAATGACTGACGCGACAATTTTGAAGAAAACGGTGCGTTGCATCTCCTTAACAACGCTTCACATGACGCGTGTTTCCAAGGCTACTGTTTGCGATTGTGGCTTTGAAAATATCAGCCACCTATCCTATAGTCCAGTGTTGGCACCTAGAGATTATTATTTGTTCCGAAATTTGAAAATGATGTCCGTGGAAAACGATTTGTTGATGATGAAGAGCTGAAGGCAATAATAAATGTGCATTCAGGGTTTATTTTTTGCAGGGAATTGACAAGTTAATATGACGAGGTAACAAATGTATTGAGGTTTTGGGGGACCGCCTATATAAAGAACATGGGTTTATTTGTGAGTTTTTTCTGTGCTGATACCAACAATATATTGAACGCTCCTCATAAATCAGAAATAAAATAAAACTTAAGTGGAAAGAAACGTACATATTTTAATATTTATAATCAATTAATGGTAAATTATGATGCATTTTTCTTCATATAAGTTTCTTACTTTCGAAAATAATCGTTCGTTATATACCTACACTATTACCAGGACTACTTTTTTATGATAAAAGACACAGAAACAAGTGTACGGGTCACCTGAGAGTAAGTGACCACCGCCATCCACGACCTGGTCGGGACTCACGAGAGGACCAGCAGGCTACAGGTCAAATAGTTCCCCAGAAAACTCCCCATGATAAATGCGGTAAAGAACGCACAGCGAGGCACTGCGCAAAGCCAAAGTGTCAAGTCCTTTCGAACGGCTCTGCGTTGTATTCAATCAAATGGGTCGAGCTGATACTGGAATGCACCAGCCCAGAGATGAGAACAGTACTCCATATAAAAAAAAAACAATAGTGAAATTAGACTAATGTTTTGCCCACCAATCAAAAGGGCTGTGGATTCTATGTAGAAGACCTTCACCTGCATAACTATTTAATTCCACATCGATTGGGCTTTTAGGATCTTCTGCAATGACAGGATTCATCGAGGCAAGTTTTTCATAACAGTTCTAAAACGCCACATGAGATTCTTCTAGAAGAAATGTAATATTTTGTAGAGGTTCTTCCCTGTTTGTCATTATTGGACCTTCTGGTCTAACAATGTTGATAAGCAATTTCTGGTACATTTGGACAACTTTTGAAATTTCGTGCTTTCGGGTGGCGGTGAGGTACGGCGCGCTCGTTATCTAACTAGCGATGACAGGTAGCCTACATGATAAAACTTGTTTACGTGGCAAAATAATGAAGAAATCGAAAACCGAGTAATTCGGCCGAATATCCGGTTCGGTAAAGTGTAAACCAAATAGTATTAGGTATTCGGTCATTCGGTCAAAACACTATTCGGCGCATCTCTAATAATTTTATATAAAACTTATTTAAAGGTAGGTAGATACACATTTTCCTCACATGTATTTAATTTAAATAAAATTATATTAAAGCCTAATAAAAGTCTATAATATTATTCTCATACACTGATGAGGAAATATTAATGTTCAAAGATTTGTTATCTTAAATGAATATTAATTTAACTCAAACTGAAAAAAAATTACATTAAAAAAACTACAACCGAACCCATACCCATCACGTACAAAAAAAATGCTTTCTAAACTTTTCTATGAAGGGTCTTTGCACTATGAGTGTGTGAACGAATAAAGTAGGATTAAAAATCAAATA
The DNA here is from genome assembly GCA_018249835.1 of Heliconius besckei. Lineage (NCBI taxonomy): Eukaryota > Metazoa > Arthropoda > Insecta > Lepidoptera > Nymphalidae > Heliconius > Heliconius besckei. The sequence continues at coordinate 10,058 of DWNA01000167.1, read as the reverse complement.
AGGATCCACCACATCTATAGGGCTATGAAACATGAGTATCTATAGAGTATGAAAGACTGTTAATACTGTTATTGAAGTTATATGAAAAATAGTAGTGAAATAACAATAATAATCAGTTCAGTGTTAAAATGAATAATGTGTAGTGAATAAAAAGTTTTTTTTAGATAACTGCCTCACGTAAAAAAACTCTAAAAAAACGGTAGTCTATTTTTTTAAAAAATGTTACGTTATAAAATATTATCTAGAAATGCATTTTTTCTTAAAAAAAAAACGTAACGAATAAATCGATAGTATACATTTAAAAAATAGTCAAGTGCGAGCTGGAGTCGCCCGTTAAGAGTCCCCTATCAATTCAGGATTATAGTTCAATTGCAGGTACAACTTATAAAAGTTGACAAACTTAAGTAGGCTCTTATTTTGTATAAAATGAACTATAAATATATGAGTTTGATCTGATTGAATCATTTTTCTCTGTAAACAAATTTTCCTTTTTCCTTTTTTTCCGTAGGTATTGTGAGTTCTCACTTCTTGCCAAATTTCATTACGATCAGTCAGACAGTTCATGTCTTCAGGAAGTAACCTAGCCTTGTTTTGATTACGTGGAGAATTTTATACGAAATGCATTAAAAACAATGCCTCGTATTTGTTGTATCTTTGATTGCAATGATTAGAAGCTTAATTTTTTCCGTACTCCTAGAAACGGTAGATGTTCTAACGCTACATTTTCAAAATTAATTTATAGACTTAATATCTGAATGAAATTTACTTAAAAATAAAATTTAATAACAACACAAGTTATTTATAAAACAATATCCATAAATACATTGGCTTGGACAAAAATCGTTTCGATTCTAGCGATAGCAAGCATATGTCATTTGACGCTTTGCACGTGTATGCGCGGGCGCAGTCGCCGTCGAACTTCCATAGACGACGGTTCTTTTATCGTGTGTTTCTATAAAAATATATTAAATACTTATATAAAATATTAATATATTAAATGGCAAGTAAATCGAATGGGGTTGAAGTGGAATGGGCGAGGGCTCCACCGCCAAATGTGCCTTTTAGTGAGCGATTCCTAAAAGCTATATACGATCCAGATGAAAAAACCCTTTTGGGTAGAACGCCTAAGCGATGGGGTGAGTTTTTTACTTGTAATTACGTAAAGTTTCACGAAATATAATAAAAAATTTCAAAGAAGTAGTTCGTACCTATATTTTTAAAAAATATATTATTATTTATTGAAAAAAAAAAAATATATATATACGTTTAATATCCAAAAGCAATTGTTTTGTGTGCGAATTAAAGAATGTAAAGAAGAAAATAGAATATTTTTTTTATGACATTTTCTTGTACAAAAGACATACATATACGAGAATAGATAAATAAAACACAGTAAGTTTTCCATATATATTTCAATTAACAATTAGCATATAGCAACGTAAATAATAAAAAAAAGTTATAGTGTTATCACGCCGCCATAATTTAGCATTCAGCCTTACTACCGTGTACTGTTTATCGTCCTATAAATACTTTATAATCAATTTAAATGCCATCGGCCATAGATTTATATTTGCGAAAACTTTGGCAGACGTACGGCAGCGGTCGTCCAAAATATGATTAACACGGTGAAATCAGGTGTGTTGACATCCTGGATGTTGTAGAAAGGTATATTCTATAAATATATTTATAGGTTTTCCTCGGTCTGGTGACGAGGCAAAGTGCGGCGTTGAGTTGCGTCACTCAGTCTGGAGAAATCGGCGGAAAGTGGGTAACGGAAACGTCTTAATGGGAATACACTCCGTCTTAACATTAGGCTCCCGGGTTCCCTCTGCCTACCTGTAGGATATCCGGATACAGCGTAAAGCTAAAAAAACATATTTTAATTGGAACGGTGGATGTTATTATTATCAATTGAAATAATATTTAAGGCGTTGTGTTGAGTAAATTTATTTATTTAAATAAATAATTCTGTCCCTAAAGGTACCTATATGTACGAAAATAAAAACAACAATACTAAAATAAAATAAAAATACAACTTAAATGAGCAAAAAATAAGTATTCTATAAATAAATTGAAACATACTAACAGCCCTGACCTAGCACGCATACAGAGGTATACAGATACGATTCCTGATAGAGCCTTGGGAGCAATCATAGCAATGGAACCAAATTAATACGATGTTTACAATTTCAATATACTCGTACTCATATGTATTGCGCTTATTGATTGCGGACAGCGGAACTATTCATGCGGGTAATGTATGCGAAACTAGGTTTTTCTTCCAGTTTTACGTAGTAGGGAGTGATGGAGTGTCTTACTCTTAACACTAGATTCCATTTGTCTACCCTGCTGTGTGCGAGATATTGTTGGTAGTAACTAAATAAATAAAAAAATATATTATTTTTTTCGATTATGTATTTTAGTTTTTAATATATGTTTAATCTATAAATTTTATTCTAAGCCGGTTAGCCATTTGAGCTGTATTTAATCGTTAGTCAATATTTTTTTAGAAAAGATCGGTATATGTAGGAGATGTTTTGGGGTCAATTGTTTACTTATAATATTCTGGTGTTCTCCAGGCTGGTGGTAGATAGAGATATATTGCGACAGTAGGATTGGAGAATAAAGTATTGTGTCATTGAGAGGATTTTTATCTAACGATGTATCCCACATATAGTAGTGTAGGCAGAGGGAACCCCGTTAAGAGACTTCATTCCCCTTGCACTGCCTAAATTTCGGAATTTCGGCAGGACTCAACACCGCGTCTCACCGAAAATCCGAGACCGAAATCTTGACGAAACAAAAATAATTATATAATGATAACTCCCCGAGTGGGAATCGAACCACCACGATTAGGTACAGTTAGACCCGGAGCTGCTGCTCCGCGGCGGTAGCTCTCTGCTAAGTACTAAAACCACAAAATGAAAGTGTATTATAAAAATCCGTTTGACACTTACTTATATCTTTTAGCATTAATTTAATGGTTGAGAACGCTCCTCGCACATCTCACGCTGAAATACTTACGAGGTATTTCCTAAAATAAGTATCATAAAAGTTGACATTAATTTCAATAAAAAATTGAACATACGTGCAGCAATCTTGATATTAACACGTTCACTCCCTAGCGGGAAGGCCAAGAGGAACAGATCTCCAGACGCTATTTCGCGGTTTCTTTATACTTCTTTCACCTCGTCCACTGTCATCAATACGTGCTTGACCCCCCCCCCCACCGGGGGGCAACTCGTGCTTATTATGTGAGGAGGTCAACCGCAGTCTCCTTTCGCCTCTTTTACCACTTACTCTTGCTTCATAAATCTTTTATACCTTTCTTTCGTCAATCATTCTCTATGACAAGTCTCTATGACAATAGATATATGTACTTATCTATTATAACCAATAAAATTCTAGTATACCAGTACACTAAGTTACCAGCCATTTAGACTGCCGGATACAACGGAAATCAAATCCACACCTACCGCAATGCGGTCAAGGTTCCCCATCAATTGATACCTACGCAATTCCCAAATTCCTGATGAATTGGCTTTGCGCGTTTGTAGTTCAATTTCACGTAATTGTACAGTGTTTGGACATTCTTGTAAACTAAATTGTGTCCACGATTTTCTTTGTTGTGTTCCAGAGATAAGAATAAAACCATCAAAAAATAGCAATAAACTAATAAAAAAAGAAGAGACATACTGACAGACAATAAAGTGATCCTATCCATCCATCCATCAGCCTTTCAACGTCCACTGCTGGACATAGGCCTCCCCTAATTCTCGCCACTCCGTCCGGTCCTGCGCCCTTTGAATCCAGCGGATTCCCGCTGTCTTTTTAAGATCGTCGGTCCTGGTTGGATGGCGGCCTGTGCTCCTTTTGCAGAGACGGGGTCGCCATTCGAGGACCTTTCTTCCCCATCGGTTATCGGCTCTCCTGACAATACGGCCTGCCCATTGCCACTTCAGTTTGCAAATTTTGAGAGCTATGTCGGTAACCCGCGTTCGTCTACGAATTTCATCATTACGAATTCTGTCGCGTAGAGAAATACCAAGCATAGCCCTCTCCATCGCTCGCTGAGCCACTTTGAGCCTGTAGATCAGGCTCAAAGTGAAGGACCACGTCTCAGCGCCACAAGTTAACACTGGCAACACACACTGGTTGAAAGTTTTTGTCTTCAGGCACTGAGGGATACTAGACGAGAAGATATTTTGTAGTTTCCCAAACGCTGCCCAGCCGAGTTAGATTCTACGAGTGACCTCTCTCTGAAAGTTGGACTTACCCATTTGGATCACTTGTCCCAGGTAAATGTACTCGTCGACAACTTCCAGAGGTACGCCTTCAACAACGACCGGCATGGGTGTAACATGGACATTAGACATAATTTTTGTCTTGTCCATGTTCATCTTAAGACCCACGCGTTGTGAGGCGCTATGGAGGTCCCCTAGCATAGTACTGAGTTCCTCCAGGGACTCTGCCAAGATTACTATATCATCGGCTAATCGAAGGTGTGTTAAGTGTTCGCCGTTGATGTTAACACCATGCTTCTTCCACTCAATCAGCTTGAACACGTCTTCCAATGCAGCATTGAACAGTTGAAGTGATCCTATAGATCCTATTAATTACTAAAAATTTCGTTTACTTCTTTTGAAATACGGAACACTAAAAAATATTATAATAAGATTAAAAAAAAATTAAACGAGTATCTAAGTTATAAATTGTCATACAACAAAAGTAAACAATTCTTAATATAATTTATATAAATTATTTGCATTTTTGTAAATAGTAACTTCCAGCTCTTATTACCAATACTTATTCATTGAGTCTAGATGCAGTTTATTAAAATTTATATTAAGCATATTTATTGTTATTGATTCTAGTGTATAGAATATATATTTCTATTAAGTAGTAATTAAAAATTAAGAAAGGAAAAATAAAGGAAAAGCTTGCGGTAAGAGAGTTGAAAACCGATAAAAAGCACGATTACCCTCGAAGAGAATAAATTGCATGTCAAATTAGAAAGTATTTTAATATATTAGTATATATGTGTTATGTAATGTTATAGTTATTGTTATATATAGCACTTCTGAAGAATGCAGCTTTCATACAAAACAAACACATAGTAAATCGGACCAGTAGATCCAGAGATCTTAGCGTTCAAACAAACAAACTGTTCCGCTTTATTATATTAGTATAGATAATATATATTTTCTCCATTCTATTATTAAAAACCATTTCCGTTTTAGTCACGCTCGATTTCGAGGGACTGCAGTCTGCAAGTGCAGGGACAGATGTTCCAGTGCGTCACGCGATGACGTCAAAACTTATTGAGATATTTATTGGACTTGACCGTATATAGAAATCAGTAGTTGTTATAAAATTAATAATATAGAAGTAGGTACTTACTATTTATGTATGTATATCTAATATTTTCCTGGAAAGTAGAGAGGCACATTGTATAGGGAAAAATTTATTTCTTTTTTCTTCCAACGGGATTCAATCTTCCTTTAAATTTAAATACCTAGGTCTAGTTAATTAATATTCGCATAAAAGCTCATTTTATAGGTTTAATAGTAAAAAATTGTTTTCACTAGTCAAATACCACTAGTATTGGTAACAGATTTTAGGCTCGATCCCATTTATCTATCATATCCTCTTCGCCCCCCAAAGTCAAACAGATATTACCTATTAAGAACTATGTAAGACATTAAGTTTTACGTATAAGACTATTCAACGCAGAGAGATTTTCATTTCGAACCAGTGGTTCCTGAGATAATAGCAATCAATCAAACATAAATAATATTAGTATGGAAGTAAAGATTTACGTGTACTTATCTTATAACAGCTCTGTTTACTTATCAATTCTCATGCGTTTACTAGTTAAGTCAATACTGACGTGTTGATGGTATGCATTAGTGATGTATGTACATACACGTACATGTACGCAGGTACATTTCACGGAAAACATGCATTTTAATACGGTACCAACGGAATATAAATTATAGTACTTGCCGGTACATTTAACCTAACCCACCAAAGCTAGGAAATTAAATTAAATATAATACTTCAAATCCTTTCCGGATGAGAATCGAACCCACTGTCAACGTTAGACTAATGTCTAAATAATAAAATAATACAAACAACGAAATATTATAACATTCATATAATTTATTTCTCCTGTTAATAGATTAACATATAATATACATTTTGTTGACCTTATGCATTTATTCCATACACCTGTTATGTTTAATACAATATGAGGCTATTGTGGTGCAGTTGAGATGACCTTGACTGATGACATTGATTGTGAGTTCCAATCCTTTCTTTTTAAATTTATACATAAATTTTAGAGTTATTGTACAGTGTTTAAGCTTTTTTATGTTTGTTGAGTTGTAAATTTTTTATTTTGTTTTTCTTTTTTCTTGTTAAAGAAAAGTCTTTTGTTTAAGTTGCTATGTTGGTGCATCTGTTTCATGTTTAATTCATGTGGTATGTTTGTTTATGGTTTTATCGTGACGCTTAAATTATTTTTTGGATTTTATAGTAGTTAGTTTATTAAATTGTGTAAGAAGTAGATTGTAGCTTGCTTTTAGCAGGATTGGTGGGGCTTTTTAACTTCATATTGCAAGGTAGGCAGTGGGAACCTCCGTTTCTCATTTTACGCAAAATTGACGAAATTGCGTGTTCAGTGGCAGAATTTAACGCCGCGGATTGCTGCCAGAGCGAGGAAATTAAAATAATTAATTCTCAGAGCAAAAATAAAACTCGCAACTGTCGCTTTTATAGTAAGGTAAGACACTGCACACAAAAAATATGAGCGTAGAACGCTGAATCATAAATAGGTTCCTTGAGAAGTGTAGGGGAGTACTGAGAGAGGATTTCTCGAAATTTAGATATGCACGCCAGAATGCAAGTTTCCTTAAAATCTAGAAATCGGGAACAGCACTAATTTTTAATACGGGTTATAGTAAGATAATTAAAAAAAACTATAGCAACACCAAATTCCGTATGATGTAATACCTTGTACACAATAGTTCTTCATTTATACACATTATCAAGTTGGTCCTGTTAAGCATTAAAGAAAATAATATAGAAATAGGCGTCACTAAGTACACATTGTCTCGAACTTGGCGGATATTTAAGATCGGCGTGACGCTTGAAAATAAAGAAATGTGACAAATACAGTCATAATTCAGTATCTTCACCATTTTTACGTAGAGGGTTTGGTAAGGTAATGCTTAGAGTAAACATTACCTTACCAGCCATGAGCTTAACCACAAGTTCAGGAATATGCAAATAATCTTGCGGCAGTTACAGCTTTAATGAAATTTAGGTTATTAGATTTGACTAATCTTAAATGTTACTAGATTAACTTCCATGTTTATTTTTCTACTTTTATAATTCTCTTTTTAAGACTAGGTTCAGTCCGCCTATCCCGCTTTCCAGAAACAGCGTGAAGCTGTGTTAACAGAACGCCGCGCTTTGTTTTCTTATTATGAAAATGATTAATTCCCTCGAATGGTAATCGAACCCACAACCGTCGTGTTTACAATCAGACTATTGCATAGATGCAGTTTTTAGTCTTTTTATATGACTACCTATAAATAAACTAAAAACGGTTCATATGCTTGGACTATGAAAATATAATTCAATACAAATATATATATATACTAGTGGGCCCGGACGCGGCTACGCCCGCTTGAACTATACGATTATTTATTAAATATATTTATGAAATTAATTTCGGTTTTCAATAGAATTTGTAAGAAAATATAAGCCTAAATAATTAAAATAAGTTGAAAAAGCATAATAACTGGAGATTTATTATTAGATAAAATATCTGAGTAACCGAAACGAACAAACAAAAGAAGTAAAAGTAACTAAAGGAAATTCTTAATATTAGAAAAAGTACCTAAAGTTTGCCGTGCGCGCGTACTAAACATTTTTCTATATTAAATAATTAATAATTTTTGCGATTAAATAAAATCCCAAATGATTAAAATTACGATATTTTAAGTGTATAACATCGGTATAGATAACCGAACTGAGATAAATTAATAAGTAGTAGTAGTAATAAGCAGCAAATAATTAAATAAAAATTAATAGTAATTCGAAAATATATAAAAATTTACAAAACCATCAAAGTTATCTGCCCGTTCGCGTCGGTCATACTATACTACTCGTAGGCTAGGTCATTCCGAATCACTGACATCTTTTTAATTATTTATTAAATTGTTATATAGTAAACCATCTGACGTATAATTAAGATGAAATGCTAAAAGTGACTCTTATATTTAGTATTATAAGGATGAATATCAAATTATAGAAATCATACAATTTTTGTTAATGTATACAAATCTATATCTATAGTATACATATAAGCGTGACTTTTTTAAACAATATTTAAGGGACAATATTTTTGGAGAATATTGTTATTGTGTCTCATAAGGTTGAGTCTTAGCAAACTCATTTTGGGTGACGTTTTCTAACAACAAACTTTGCAAGTCGTTGCTTAGCAACGGCGGTTGTTATTAACATGGCGGAATAAATTGCATGTCAAATTAATAAATATTGTAATATATTGGTATGTATCGAACATATTACAAATATGAGAAAAAAAAGTATCCTATGTTCATCCCGAGACCTTCAAGTATCTCTATATGAGTATTTTATCACAATTAAATTAGCGGTTTGGGCCTGATTGCGTAAAAGACAGACAGACAGACAGACAGAGTTACTTTCGAATTTATAATATAGGTATGGATATATTTGTATAAAGTAAATATTAATTTTTGCCTATTATTAACTATAAAGCTTCAGCTGTGAATACAGTAGGTGTAATAAATGGACGTGTAAGGGTTTCAACATAGATGTGGGCTGCATGTTGTAAGTTTAATAATAATAAATATCACAATGTTCTAAAACAGGTCATTAGTTACCGTCCACGATCATTACGGGTTCGATACTTGTTACAAAATGATAAAAAATATTTTCGTTAAATGAAGAAAACAAATATTTAGTGTTTTCAAGTTTTTTTCCGTGCTTATAGATTCTGTGGTAATCTTTGGGCGATTTTCTCATGGATACTATTGTCAGAACTGGACCAAATTAAAATGGGACTACACGGGAAGCACTACTCGTAGCTGTCACATAAACAAAGATTTATCAAAATCGGTTAAAATCTGCAAAATAAATACTGTCGAGTTGATAATCTCCTCCCTCTACAAAAGCCGGTAAAAGTAACCAAGTATTATAATAAAATATGTCTGTACATGTGGTCATTTAGATCTCTCCGCCTCCCCTCCTACTAGCAGGAGAAGTGGCGGAAAGGATATACCTCTAACAGCAAACTACGTGACCACAGGACTTAGTAACACTTCGGCCTAGAAACCCTGGACCTAATAAACAGTTTATGATCATAAATCATGATTAGTCATATCCCCCTCTCCTGCCCGACCTTGCATTGCCATGACCTTATTTGTTACTTAAAGGTATATTTTAAGTATAGAGGTAGAGGTACCTACACACCTAACGTGTCGTTCTTTTTTCCTTTATTTATAAAAAAATTACAGAGTTATATTTTCGACCTTCTAAGAGGAAAGGAAAAAAAAGGTGGAACGAACTAGTTTAATTTATTTAGAAAGCCTTATGAGGCGCAGCAGCCCAGCGTCTCACTGTAAATGCAATATTTACAGTGAGCTCGGCTGGGTTATCTATCTGTTTGTTGGTTGTCTCGAAAATTGGGGGGAAAGTGAGAAACGGAGTGTCTTTTTCTGGTCTATCTACCCATCCTGCTATAAGCGAGATACAACGTGCAGCTAAAAAACATATTTAAGTGGTTGATAGGTAGATCTTCGTTAATTATGACGAAATATTGAAATGTTATTTCTGCTTATCAAGAAATGATTTACGAATTAACGTAAAACCTTTTGTTCTATTAGTTAGGGAGGCGAAGCAGCAAACTGTGGAGTCACTCGAGCGTCATGGAGACCTATTGGGTTGCGAAGCTTAGATGATAACAAGAAAAAAATGTCATATAAAAAATTTCGTTTCACCGGTGGGTT
>DWNA01000166.1:0-34685 GCA_018249835.1 Heliconius besckei | reverse complement strand
CTATACCGATGTTATACACTTAAAATATCGTAATTTTAATGATTTGGGATTTTATTTAATATTGTTTGCAAAAATTAATAATTATTTAATATAGAAAAATGTTTAGTACGCGCGCACGGCAAACTTTTACTACTTTTGTTTGTTCATTTCGGTTACTCAGATATTTGTTCTAATAATAAATCTCCACTTATTATTATTTTTTAACTTATTTTAATTATTTAGGCCTATATTTTCGCGGGCGTAGCCGCGTCCGGGCCCACTAGTACTAATATATTTTAAAGTAGTTTCTAATTTGACATGCAATTTATTCTGCAACCGTCGCGTCGCTACGCAACCGTTACCGCGAAATTTTAATATTAATCCTTATGAAAATAAATATAATAGTCATTCTTAACATTTGATCTAGATTGACATTATAGTTTACTGTATAACATTCTAATAAATAATTAAGGAGATGTTACTGATTCAAAATGACCTAGCCTTCGGGCGGCATAGTATGAGTATGACCGACGCGAAAATATTCTTATAGTTGAAGCAGGCGTAGCCGCGTCCGGGTCCACTAGTTCTAAATATATTCTGTCATATTTGCTTAGTACCCATCAATTTTCTACTGACCAAAATAAAAAGGGAACCCACTCAGAGGAAGTGAAAATAATTTTTCTATTATAACCCAAAAAACAGTTCAGTAAATAGAATAACAAATAATTTTTGAAATAGCGCTTTATAAATTCTACTCAGGCCTATGATCCACTACAGGCATTACCATAAACAAACACATCACGTGTACTCTTCAAATATTTGTTTAGGTTTAGTCGTTTCAACATATGGGAGCAAAAACATTGTTAATATTTGTACTTTGTTAATATATGCAGCATACTATATGTCTAAATGTTGTATGCGTTTTTCGGTACTCGTTCCGTAATTACACTCTGACAGCTGGGGGTTTTGTATGACATTTGTGACACGCCTATATGACATTCAGGAGGGATATGTGGGGAATTTTGTTTCGTTTTACATAAATAATTAATAATAGTGAGCTTTGATTTGGGCGATTATAGATTTTCAAAATGAAACATTTATAAAAAAACCTGGTTAAGTGCGAGTCAGCCTCTCTCATCGATGCTTCTGTACCAATTTCATGATTGTGGTCACACGCACTCATTTTGTATGAAATAAACTACAAATATGGTAAAAATAGAACCCCTATAGGATCCCTTTGATGATATTCTGTTCGTTTGTCAAGACTTTTTATTTCAAGATCACGTGGAGGTCCATGGCCCCTTGAAGTACAGAAAAAAGCTACTAAGTCTAATATATTAAATATTTTTTATGTTATTTATTAGACCGCGGTAACATTCTTGGTAAATTCAATTTGACTATTAAAATAATAATGTCTATAAAATATAGCCATTCTTTTTTTCATGGCCTTTCTTTTTATACACCTTCTAATCTAATTAATTTTGTATCTTATTTTAAAATATCAGCAGAACTTAATACAAATAGGTGCGTATAGGTTTAAGGCCATTGTTGGGGCACAAACATGTGAATGTAAACGCGACAGATTGTGGGTTCGATTCCCACTCGTGGAAATGAAATATTTAATAATTTCATTTTCTTTGCTACGATGTAGAGGCCAAGTGTGGTGTAAACTTACATGTTTTAACATTAGGCTCTTCCCTACAACATGCGGAATGTTCAATGAAATAAAAAAAAAAACATACGTATAAATAATGAATTGGTCGAAATATTTGTACGTACGGAAAATTGTAACTTGAAGAGTCGAACACATATCAGTGCCCGCTCTCGTACCGCTATATGTCAATTATATCAATCAATTTTTCTTTTGTATATATTTGTATTGAAATCTGGTGAAACATTTCAAAAAGTTTGTGAAAAGATTCACACTATTTTGAATAATCTCAAAACCGGTCCAACTATTCGGGTTATTGGAAATCGACGACAAATTTGCAATTTCAATATTCCTATACACCAACCACAAATGAGGTTTGTAATTTAAAATACACCAATATTATATAGCTTTTGTTAATAATATTATTATAATATTTATAAAACATTATTAATTTTCATGTATTTATATTTAATAGCAAAGTGGCAGGGGGAACCTGGGACCTAATATTAAGGAACCTAATGGTAAGACACTTCGAATTTTGGAGGCATTGCGTGTCAAGTGAAAATATTAAATATTTCATTTCCCCATGAGAATCGAATCTACAACCAGTCGCGCTTACACTCACACTTCATTCCCCTTCGCTGTGCCTTTCACCTCAATATATTAGATCTCATTTAACGATTGTCGTCTAACACTAATTGTTTCACTCACAGAACTGAAAAATCCATTTAAACATGCCTGACTAAATCACGTTACACCAAATAGCTCCACTTCACGAAGTAGTTCCTGCATCTCCCCTGAAAGCTCGTTGCGGCCAGTTTTACAGTTTCACATACACGTTTCAATGAACACATACTACGTGTTTACAACTGGTCAAATTAAAATAGAACATTGAATTTACTGAGCTAGAAATGTAACGCTAATTTTTCGTTCTTTTGAAACTTTTAATAAAAAAAAATTCGTTATAGAAATCCAAAAATTGATTTAAAAAATATGATGCTCTTCAGTATGATAGTAAAACCGAAAAATCATAAAAAAATGGATTGGTAGCCTTTAACAGACAAATCAAAATAATCGTAATAGTATTACAAAATCGTATATATTAAAAATTTATTTAAAAGTTCGCGAGTGCATGTATATGCACTTTCCATTAGATATAAATATGTACGAGTATTCGTACATATTTATATCTAATGGAAGGCCGTCGTGGCGCAGCGGCACAAGGGTGTGACTGTAACGACGACGGCTGTAGGTTCGATCCCCACTCGAGGAAGTGAAATATAATAAAAATCATAATTTGTTGGGGAAACGAAGGATTAATAATTGGAAAAAAAATAATTTAGGTATCCCTGGAAAGATTTATAGAATTGGTTAAAGAATGGGTCGCAATTTTAATCCATCTATTTTGCAACAAGAATCGTCAACAGCTATTAATATTATTTTGAGAACAACAATAAATAAGTAATAAGCTCATCCTTATCAGTAAATCTGTAATATTAATATATTCAAGAAATAAAAACCTAATTGAAACTTATTGATAAAATCTTTCATTTCGGCCTGAGCGTGTAGATGGTATCAATTCATTTTCAGCGTTATGTTTATCTTGCGGAAATTATTATTTTCATCATTTTTAAGACTTCTTTAAATTTCTAGTTCTCAGATTATTTTACATTACATAAGTATAGATTGTTATTTAAAGAGAAAAAAAAATCCTTTCCTTCTGTAAATTTTCCGCATATATCAATTTGCAGCGCCAACTGACAGTGGATAATTGAAACTAATGGATTTTCTCAGTATTTTACTTCAGTAGCGCTAAAAAGCATCCTATCTCGCCATGACCTGAAGCTTCCCCAACATATTGTTTCTGGAAATAATCAGTAAATGTCAATACGTAGATCAATCACAGTTAAATATAATTGAATGTAGTTCAATCTAAGCTGACAGTATAACGAATCGGTTATGGGTACGACAGCATTGTGGCTTTAGCGCTCGGAGTAACAGACAAAATTGGTACAGATATTGTTATTGTTTATGTAAACATGCTAATGTTAAATGTATATAAATTATGTAAGACGTTATGTTAAATATACCTACATTGTTAGAAAGGCTACATTTAAAAATTAGTTTCCTTTTCCTCATGATAATCTTTTGTGTTTTGCTTAGTAAAATATAGTCCCGTGAAAATAGATATTTCAGTTACACAAAGTTTATATAGAGATGAATTTTAGTGGTTTTTTGTAGTGGCAGCTCTCAGGTTTTCAAAAGTAGATCATCCTATCAATTGAAGTTCGCTCAATGTGTAGTATTAGTACTTCGACATTTTAACTTTAGCATCCCTTAGTTGTAGATAATTTTAAAATGTATCATTTTTGACACCTTCCTAAATTTTGTCTTGTTAGTCCCTCTCATCCATGGATCATCCCTCCCGTGGACCTATTATCCTGAAATTGGTACGTATTCCTCGGTGGGCCAATCTGACTCGCACTTGACTGGATGTTTTAATATCACTATTATATATTTTAGTGATTCACTTGTTAAGGCAATCTGTGGCTTACTACAAATTTCATTAAACTACATTGTAAGATGGCCACTGTGATATAGTGGGTATACGATTATAAGGAACACTTTCTATTATATATGAGGTCGTATCCGGATTCATATCCGGTAAGGCGACAGCTCATGTTTCCCAAGCAGTTGCTTCTTGTAATCTGTGTGATATATGCTAAATTGTTTTGTATGACGCTACTTAGGTATTAGGGGAAAAAGGAATATGTAGTATACAGTTAGTTGAATAAAAATTAAATGAAAGTTAAAATATTTTCTGGAATATAATTTCAGTATTCTTTTCATTCAGTATTATAAAGATTACCATTTATTCGATTCAATTTCTTTGTATCACTAAATTTGTCATTTATATGATTCGATTTACTTTCTTTCCTCGATATTATTATTGTCTTATGACAAACAGGTTAAACAACACGCTATGCTAAGTAATCATGTAAACGCAATACCTCTAGAATTCAGCGGACAGTGTAAAACGGAAGTATGAAGTGAAAGGATGAATGAAGTAAAAACGGAGTGTTTACACTACGTTCCCAAGCTCCCTCTGCCTACCCTGCTATATGCGGGATACAGGGTGAAGAATAGTAATAAAAAAAAAAAATAGTGAAACTAAGTATAAAATGTGCAAGCCATTCAAAAAGAAATGACTTTAAAATATGCAATTCATTAAATTTACATTATGAACAAAAGAACAAAGGGTTTGCATTATTGACAAAATTTCCTAATGTGAAAATCGAACTAACAATCATTAGAAATACTCATATACTCTACGATACGATTTTATTTATAAACGTAAGTAATAAGTAATTAATAGTTTAACTTCACGCGATATCCCGGGATCTAGGAAACTAAACTAGTGTTGAGGCACTCCGTTTACCATTAAGACACTTTCGTTCTCCACTCTCTGTTGAATTCTCAAACGTTCAAGGCTTTAATTAAGATGAATGGTAGATTTCAATGTCGAGCGTTGCCTACTTACCAGAATGAGGAAATGAAAATATTAAATTCTTTATTTATGGTATAGAACTCACAACCATCACGTCTACAGTTGCACACACTGCCACAATACTTTTTTCCATCAATCAGAAGCTGAACTCAAAAGTTGCAAGCTTCAAGCATGCCTGCATCCCAATTGCTTATCTATATCTATATATATAAAAGGACTTGTCCTCACTGACTGAGGTAAGACGCACGCACAGCCGTAACCGCTGTGCGTAGAAACGTGGAATTTGGAGAGATGTTTACTTTCATAATCTGGACATCCACTAAGAAGGGATTTTGAAACATTTTAACCCTAAAGGGGCGAAATAGGGGCTGAAAGTATGTATGGATTTTTTTAAAAATCTGCACCGGTTTTTATGAAATTTGAAATTCAGACTCTTAAAAGTATTTAATTGATCACATGTTTCATGGTTTTCTTGAATTCTGCCTCTAAGGGTGCAAATAAGGGGTTGAAAGTTTCTATAGATTTTTTTTAAATCGTCACCGGTTTTTATAAAATTTGAAATTTAGACTCTTAAAAATATTAAATTGAAGACATGTTTCATGGGTTGTTAAAATTCACCCTTAAATACGCAAGCGAAGCTGCGCGCGTCCGCTAGTAATAATATATTTTTTTATTAATTAATATATTAATCAAATTAAATTAAGTATTGACTAGTTTTGTAAAAATATTTCACTTACCACGCTATGGCCGCTGCGGCTCCGAAGACTGAGCCTCATTTTCCAGTCCCTCTTGGAGGCCCCGCCCTCCGAGCTGAACGACCGCTTCATAGGCAGCGACATTATCAGTTTTTAATTACACAACTTCAAACTAACTTGATGCGTCTCTATCGCAAGTTACCTTCACTTTTAACTATCCCTATATCACCATATCTATTGCGCACACTTGTTTAGACGTCATTCTGTTTACAAATGTCCAAGCCATTTTCTTTAAAAAAATCACATATTAACTAAGTTGAACTCAACTATTATAATATTAGAACACTCAAATATTGAAAATAACACTTTTTCAAGTCATAAAACAACGTAAATGGAGATCAAAAACAAATATTTTAATTTGAACTTTAGAAACGGTTGGACATATTTAGAGAAACAAACTTGTATTAAAACACAAAAACACGACGAAATCTGAAACAAAAAGGACATAGTTACTCTTTATGCTTTTATTTTAATAATAAAAAATATATGTTTTAATAGGCAAAAGGTATTCGAATAGAACCTAGTATTAAGTGAATTCATTTAAGAAATAAAATTTTATAGTAGTGTGATAGTAGGCTTTGGTGGTTTGATAAATGCCATGATGAATTACGTATTAAAATATAAATAATAAGCGTAGTAATTACTTTACAGATATATAACAAGAAAGGGATTTGTTAAATTATCGGGAGTGTAAAATATATAAAAATGTATTTCTTGTAATTTGTTTTGATGTATTAAGTTTATAACAGGATAAAATTAACATACTAAAATATTTATTTTCTTAAATAAATATTCGTATAGTTCAAGCGGGCGAAGCCGCAACGGGCCTGATACGCATATTATAAATTTAGGTACATGTTAAAAATTAATATACGTACATTTTCTCTTAATACAATAGCAAAAAGCAATAAATTTATTTAAATATAAGAACGTGAGAAACCTCTAAATCGCAAGTAATCGATCCTAATGTAAAAACATTGTAGTCTGTCATACCACCGCGCCGAGTTGGTTGGTATCTTAGTGTTGGAAATATTTCCTTTGATGATATGGAACTGATAGCTAATGCTAATACATATTTATAATATGCTTTTATAAATACTTAACTTTCAAAGATATATATAATTAACTCTATTTTTGTATTATTAGATTAGATATAGTCGATTTATATCTTTATTTATAATAAATTCCTAAAGTAGAATGTTTAACAGTTTATTTTTAGATACGGAATGTAATATAGACTGTAGATATATTTTTATATATAGCAGGCATATAGCAGGGATGGCTGGGAGGGGGACCAAAAATTAAGACTAAATATTAGACTGCAATCAAAGTCCACAAACTGAATCGAAACGATGATGGAGGAGATCTTAAACGAGTTCCACCTTTAGATATATGTAAACACTCGACATGATTCGTGCGAAAGCTTTCCCAATTTAGACTAAATTGCTCACAAAATGGCTCCAATGCAAATAAAAAATTCACCAACGAATACGTAAAAGCATTTTGTGCCTCCTTAATCCAAAATTGACGCTATGTTACCAAATTTACATTCAAATTGTCGTGACATTTCGTCAATAATGGTATTTTTTTTACAAAGTAGATTATAGGAATATTGAAGATATTTATTTACTTAATTAAACTTATTAAACTCATACTGTTCCTGGCTAATTGACTGGCAACGTATAGACGAAACTACCGGACATAAAAAGATGAGATAAGGAATAAATGTTCCTCAGCAGGACGTGGGGCTAACCTTCTTGTTATACCGAATTGATATACTGATACATACAAAAATAGGTTGATTAAAATGAAAACTAGACAGGCGTCAGGTCGGAGTTCTAACTAGTCATAAATATTTACTATTTACGGCTTCGCCATCAATTAGTATACGACTACCGTACACAACATAAAACAAAGAAATAAGTTCCCATTGACTTTGTTAGAGGATATAAAAATTCCACTATTATATCAACTTACTACGAAATAATAATAATTTTCTACAAATATTGTTAACAGATACTACATTGAGTATTGCGTCGGTGCGCCTGCCAAAAGCGTTATGTGTATTTTTTATTTTTTTTATTCGATAAATAGCATTAAAATAGTACTCTGCATAGCCTAAAAAAACAAATATGTAGTATTTCCGTCTAGAAGTCGATTTAACAAAATCGATATGTGCACATAATTTTAATTTTTGGCAATGACAAATTCGTTATGTGCAGTTATGATCCAGGAATGTAATGCATTAAAGGGAACCATCACTCGAGCCCTACCTTATCGGTATATAATGAGGCAAAGCTCAAATCTCAGTCACTGCCGATAGAAATAGCAGATTCAGAGCGAGCAGGTATAGTATTGGTTGAAAATATGACTCATTTGTACCTAGATGAAGCTACTGGAGAATTTGTAAGGCGGAAGTCAGCCGAAGTCGGATCTGGTCACTTCATACTAGATAAATAAGCTGGAGAACACTTCAAGGAGATGGATATTGATGAAATATACAACAATAAAAAAAGGAAAGGCTTACCTAATACAATTGTAGAAGACACTTAACTAATGATACTTTTAATTCATGGATAAAGTAATTGCATGCCACCAAACCTGAATCATCTGCTGAAAGTAAACCAAGAAATCCTTCTTGTCAGTCAGCTTCTGTAAGAAGCCTGTGAGAATGGTTTTAGGCTTATTGCCAAAAGTTCAAGTTTTATCATTACTGCAGAGCAAGCACATCACGACACACATGTTTGAAGTATACAGTATCGGTTTTAGCACTACCGGGGCCCCATAACTACAATTCAATAACATCCAAAAAAGAGAATGGGTATAATGAATAATAATAATAACACTTTATTGCACTTTTACAATTGGACTATACATTTGACTTTCACAGTACATATAAGATTAATGTGCAATGGCAGCCTTATCGCTAAGAGCGATCTCTTACAGGCAACCGACAATACAGGATATGTAGAACACAAACGCAGAACGGTGCAAAAGGCATTGTATTACTTATTATAATAAAATAAAATAAAATATTTTTTACAAACATATACCTAACTACTTACTATGATTACTTTATTATAAACATATATATTAATAAAATTACATAAATAGATACATATATATATACATAGATACACATATACATACATACACAAATATTCATACGTAAACTAAGTGTAATAAAATCAGTTTATAGACTGTTCCAGGTAGTGTTGTTTAAGACGACGTTTAAATATTTCAACCGTCTGAGATTTTCTTATATTCACCGGCAGCTCATTCCAGAGCTTTACTGTCTTGACAGTAAAGGAGTCACCATAGCGTTTCGATCGGGACAAAGGTGTTTGAAGGAGGTTGTCAGTGCGGGAACGGAGACATTGGACATGAAGGGAATTCGACCCTTAACCGCTTTAACCACCAAGAACTTAAACCGCTCTTTAAGGTACGAAGGAGTAATAGGATGAAAAAGGATGGTATAAAGGAGAGTGAGGGAATGTAGATTACGCATGTATTTTATTGAGAGCCATTTCAGTTGAGCACGAAACTGTGACACATGGTCGTACTTTCTAAGTCCAAATATAAATCTTATTATAGTATTTTGCAATCGCTCGAGCTTATTAAGCAGTTGCTGAGACAAATCCAGATAGCAAGAATCGGCGTAATCTAGAATGGGAAGGAGAAGAGTGTGGGCTAAGGATATTTTGGTTTTCAGTGGTAAGAGGTTCTTCCATCTTCTTAGTCCCCCTAAGGCGGAGAAAACCCTACGACTAAGCTCAGAAACGCGGGGTGACCAGGAAAATGTGCTATCCATTCTGATCCCCAAGTTCATAACACTCTCACTAGGCTCTAAACATATATTATGAAGCGAAACCGATGTTCGACCGAAACGAAACATGTAATTTAAACAGTTGTAGAGTTTCCAAAAATACATAGCTGAGATTTATTTGGGTTTAAATAAAGCCCAAATGTTTTACACCAGATACTTATTAGCTGAAGGTCGGAGTTAATTTTTGCAACCGCGCTAGAAATTTCATTCGTGGCTACGGTTGCATAAATTTATAAATCATCAGCGTAAAGATGATAAGAAGACGATATATGTGGAGTGAGAGTGTTAATGAAAATGGAAAAAAGGAGGGGAGGGGGGATGGCAAATACCATCCAGTATGACACTCTGTGTGCGGCCGCGAAGGTATGAAGAAAACTATTCAGTAGCTGTTGAGGAAAAATTTATGGACTTTAATATGGCTAGCAATATATCAAAGTCAACAGAATTGAAGGCATTTGAAAAGTCTAGCAGAACAAGTAGAGTAACTTGCTGGTTGTCAATACCGAATCGAATATCATCACAGACTTTATTAAGTGCAGTTACTGTGCTATGTCCAGGGCGGAAACCTGATTGGAAAGGGGAAAGGATATTATTATTATGTAAAAATAAGTATAGTTGTTCATGAACAATACGTTCTAGGACTTTGGACAGGAAGGGAAGAATGGAAATCGGCCTATGGTTAGAGAAGGATGTTGGATTGGACGTTTTGGATGTTTTTGGGATAGGGATCACTAGTGCATGGCGCCAAGCATCAGGAAATTCACTGGACGAAAGGGAGAAGTTAAATGAAATAACCATTTATTTAAAAAAAATATTTAAATTATTGCCTTTCTATCTGCAAACTCTTTTATAAGGCAAGGCATTCAAAGTCTATGTTTTCTGCAATTTCATTTTCGATTGATAAAGTTATTAAGTTTGTTAATCTAGATTGTAAGATTGTCAATCGCAGATATGTCCTTATTAGCTTCAGCTTGGAAAACCGACCTTGTTTATTGAAAAAAAGATGAGGCAAACGAGCGTACAGGTTACCTAATCGTAAGTGACCACCGCCGACGACCTCGTGTAACATCAGAGAAAAAAAGGAGAAAACGTGGTTTTGAAGGTATCCATGCCGTATCCACCTGAGAACACTGCCATAGGTAGGCTATTCTACAGTTGCGTGGCGCGTGGAAAGAATTTCGTACCAAACCACACAGAAGTGGAGTGGCACGTATCCAGATGATGTGGATGATATTTCAGTTTGTGACGTACTGCGCGGTTAGGAAATTCGGCGGCAGGTAAAAGGTCAAACATTTCTGCAGAACACTCCCCGTAATAAATGCAGTAGAGAAAGCACAGCGAGGAGACATCTCTGCACAAGGCGAATGTGTCAAGCCTTTCATACATCATTGGGGCTCCAACGTTCCGTACGGCTCTACGTTGTATAGGATGCGTATGTATCAAATGGGCCAAGCTGTTACATGATGATGCACCAGCCCAGAGATGAGAAGAGTACTCCATGTGAAGCCGAACCTGGGCCCTAGTCAGGGCCAATCGGTTTTTTGGCGTGAAATACTGTCGCGCTCTGCTTATTAAAATTAAATTTACCTAGTTATTGAAGGGATAAGCAATAAAGGCTTAGTCTATCTATAAACCTTTCCTAACCACTTTCTAACAACCCTTCGAGTTTTCTATTAAACATTTTTTTGTTAATTATTATTAGTATTAATAACCATAAGATTAATATACTAGTACCATACTGTTTTATCGTTATCAGATTAACCATTTTCGCGTAAAAAAGGGCCAAACCAACAATTCCGTACGTTTATCATTACTAATCATTAGTATACATATTTGTTTTAAGTTTAATACATTGTTGTTATTCTCATAATAACATTAAATAAATCCGCGTATGGTCTTTTACATAACTGATATGTGCATATTTTTCACTTGTAAGAAATGGTGGTTACAAGACAAATCTGATATGTGCATCAAAATGGTTAAAAAATTTTATTGCAGGTGAAGGGTACATTTTATCATTTTCGCTTGTGTCTCAGTTCAAACATAACATATTTTGTCACCATACTGCATTTATATTTTTTTTATAAAGCTATTATTTAATAAATAAGATAGTTTTTTGTCTCTCCTGAAAACTTGACTAAAAACACATAGCGGTTTTGGCAAGCGCAACGACGAATTTGTTTTATAACGAATAGATAAAAATCGATTATTTACAAGCCGATAATAATATAATCGATATCCTTTTGATAATATCAATAATACCTCGTACGGTTGTAAATTACTTGACATGATATCAGCTTATTAATAATACGTGTTGACGTGAAAGTAAACTAATTGGCACAACTCTAAATGAGTGGAACAGGTCTCTGTTCCAAGAAAATATTTTTAGTTTTAGATCTGCTATGCACTATGGCTTCCATTTGGGAAAATTATATTAAAAATATTATTTGATTTTCGGTCTGTTTAGATAAGATGCGCTCCTGCTAAGTAAAAATAAATTTCAACAGAAATAGAATTTATGTAACTCCAGGATTTCTTCCCAAAAATTAAATCTTCATATTTCGTCCAATATTTTGCGACCGGGTCACTAGTACTAAAATAAAAATGACATTACTTATGTGACAAAAAGACAGACATAGGTACTATTTACAGAGACGGGGCCGACCGCTCCAAAGAGAAATGTGAATAAGATATTCATCCCTTCACGGGATTGATTTCCAAAAACCCTTTCATGACCAACAAGTACTTATTTGTATACTACATTATAATTTCGGCTCAATTCGTCCGGTGGTTTAAGCTTAAATTCCGCCATCATTTCATATTACTTACTAAATAATAATTCTAATCTTTGTTTATTTAATATTAATTTTGGTTTATATATTTTATAAGAGGTAAAATACATAAACAATAAATAATTAATAGTGGTTTTTATTTAAGAAGAAACAACAAGTTTCACAATGTACCTCGCAAGCAACAGAGTAAGTATTTGGCGGAACACTGTGATTTCTACTTTACGTCCAATTATCCCGACGTTGTGTAACTCAACTCAACGCCACTCTGTCTTGTTACCAGGGCGAGGAAATAAAAATGATTTATCGCCAGCTGGAAATCGAACTCACAACCGTTGTGTTTATAATTAGACGCTATGCCAATATTACACTTAAATATGAAAAATAAAAAACACCTTCTGTAGTATCTGAAGCCTCACGCGCCTCCCTTAAAATGTTAATTCTAAAAATTAATTTTAAAAATCCATATAAATCCAGTATAATACCAATAAATCACTTATCACTAAACGATTGTTAAAACTAGAACAGCTACTAGCTATTACACTGTAATACGAAATTACAGTAAAAGCCACAAAGCTAAACATTCTCGACCTTCGTCTTTCATGAAGATGTGAAAGTACTTTTAGAGACTGATCAACCTCGTGTTTTCAGTTTCGGTTTGTTTAATCGACCTTGATAAAAATAAAATATATTAGCTTCACGCTGTAATCTCCTGTTATATTCGGCAGGGTAGGCGGAGGGAACCTAGTGTTAAGATACTCCGTTCTTGACTTTCCGCCGAATTTCGACGCGTTGGTGCCAGAGCAGAGATGAAAATATAAATAAATAATAATTCATTCCCCCGAGTGGGTATCGAACCCACAACTATCGCGTTATAGTCACACACTTGTGCCACTACGCCACGACGGCCTCATCGACCTTGACGGTGGCGGATAAACATACAGACCAGCAAAACAAATGATCTTCTGAATGAAACAAAGCAATGCTTCGTAAGCGAGGCGAGGCGCGCCAACGTATACATACATACATACAAATATTGTGGGAGTATAATTGAAATTTTTGCTTTAATTGAAAACGTACTCACGTTATTGATTTAGGACGGTGTAATCCCGTGGGATTCTTTATACAAATTGTGTTTTACAATAAATAATGTTTTCGGTGTAATAATTAAATGCTTGTAAATATTTATTTTTAGGGTTCCGTTGGTACCTCAATAAGTTAAAACGGAACCTTTATAGGATCATTTTGTAGTCCGTTTGTCCGTCTGTCAAGAGCATTTATCTCGAGATCACGCGCGATTATCAAACATTCAGATCTATGGTCTCTTGACCACAGTAAAAAAGAAGCTTCTTAGTCTTCGTTTGCAGCATTTTGTATGAATCAAAACTCTATAGGATACTTCTTCTAGTTCTCACGTTCTGCCAACTTTCATAACTGTACCAGTGGATATATTTGTAAAATTTGGCATGTACCTATAGCATTTAATTTTATGCAAAATTTTAAAACACAAATATCACTACTTTTTCATTTGTTTTATATTGTATCTGTTTTTATGTTTAACTTGGTGTAATAAGGGATAAAATAAATAAATAAATTACTTTTTTTATATATTTTATTTATTAATAGACAATACACTGCCGTCGGTAATTCGCTAATTCCTCATATGATTTGCCGTAGGCACTAAGAATTTCGACCTCATTTTCCAAATTAGAATTTTACTGCCATAGAGACTACTTTATTTAACTAGCAACCCGCCCGCGGTGCGGTTACTGTGCGTTAAATTGTTTAATAAACTGAATTGTGTTTTTAGTCTAAAATATATTTGCAGTGCACTTATTATGACGTCTAATATGTTTTTTTTTAATAAATTAGAGTTACTAAATCGTTATTTCCATAAAGGTGTTTGATTATTTGGACATGAAAACACAACATAATTATGTGTGTTTACAATAATAGTGTTAATTTAGCATTAAAATATCTCAAATCGGTTCAGTACCTTTTGTGTTATTGTATTTAAATATTTTTTTAGGTTTCCGTATCCGTATCAATTGTTATTATAATACAATACATTTGTTCATAATAAATCAAGCTAGAACAACTTAGTAAACTTACTACCTAATTAGGAGTATATTATCATAATTTTGATATTGCCTTACACAGATATAATTACGTGTGAACCTTTATGTACAGGTAGAACCCTTCTATAATTTGTATTATTTACCCATACTCACCCTAATCTACCTGACCTGATCTCTGAATATCGTCCTTCGTCACTTTAAAAACAGATTATGACAAGCTTTACGTTTAAGCTTTGATAATTTTGGTTGCAAGTATTGTGTGTGTCTTGGTTATTAGGATTTATGTAAAAATAGGATTCAATTAGGATTTATGTAAAACTGTACAATAGGATTACTTTGTTGTCCGGCTGTCTGTCTGTATGTCAGTCTGACTATTCTATTCAAGATCGCGTGTAGGCTCAGCTGAAATATCTAATCTAATGTAATGACATAATATCAAATATTTTATGAGAATACTACATAGTCTCGAAAAATCATACAATAGGGCACAGAAAAAAATTAAATTCTAAATCAAAACCTATTGTACATACAAATTAATTAAAAAATTTATAGGTATGTTTATCTATATTTAAGTTTATCTATCCTCAAATTATTTTTATTTAAAATTATACTCCAAACGTAGCCCTCAAATTTACGTTTATCACCGTTTATAAATTATACTTTTCGTTGACCTACAATCATAAAATGGGTACGGAACCCTCGAAAGGCGAGTCCGACTCGCACCTGATCGTTTTTTTTATAATAGTAATATTTACTATTTACAAAAAATAATTTAAATGTGCATTATTAAGTTTACAATTTGGTTTAAATTTTGCTTAATGTTATCCAACCTACAACGTTTAGTATTTCGTTACCCGACGATTCCTACCAATTCGCTCTACCAGTAAGCTACCAAACTTCGTTCTAATAAAAAAAGAAATTTTATTAAAAAGATCCCTTTTCACAATTTTTGTCACAAAATTTTCGATATTTACCGAGTGGCTTTTATCATAGTTTAAGCCACAGGAAGCGACCGGCTTCCGTACCGTACCGTACCGTAGATCTGCCAATCTTGCATATTGTTTGTTACCCGTTACCTCTTATTAGAACGAACGGAAGGTAAGAAGGGATTGTGTTGTTTAGTTAGGAACGTCTTTATATTGCCCGTTAAATAAGGTTTGTTGAGGATCTCGGTGATTGCATAGATGGATATCGTGCAAACGTCAATATTATTAACAGTTATAATAAGTTTTAGGATACTAAATTGTCCGTAGGGTTTGACTACCCCGCTAGGGATAGAGCGTGAAGTTAAAGTAAAATAAAGTAGGACCTAAGATGTTGAAGTGCGTTTAACCATACAAACTCTTCAGTTTTTTTGAAGCTAATTCACTCTGTATCTTGCACATAGCCGGGTAGACAGAGGGAACCTATTGTTAAGACACTCCGTTCCCCACTTTCCCCCGAATTTTGGAGACATTGCGTGTTGAGTAGCGGAACTCAACCCCGCTCTTTGTCTCGACACCAGGGCGAAGAAATGAAAATATAAATGTAAATAAAAATATAATTTCGACGGTAATTCTTTTGGCGACTAAAAATCAAACAAATCTTTATTAGTGATATTATATTTGATTAACACTTAATACTTGTCACACAGTAGAAAATAACATATTCAAAAGCTCTAATTTAAAGATATGCGTGTAATAATGATCATATTATAATTATTTATCTATATTAAGAAAATTAACTAACAGGCGACCCGCTTGAAATACGTACGTAGAAAAACGTATTTATCGCGTAACCTTTAAACTTCCAACGTATTTAGCAAAAGTACTCTATAATGACCTGAACCTGAACATTTAACGAGACTGAAACTATACAAGTTCAGCAAACCAAACCTCAACAGTGGAAGTAAGCGAAATACGAGCCGGCGTTCTAGCATTGCAGAATTCTATCTAATTAGACCTGTAATTATCCGATGGAAGGAGATTCGTGCAGCCACAATACGAGTATGGTCCGAATCCGAGAACTGGAACCACTAGATTCATACTATAAAATTGATATATTTGGTAAAATAAACCAAATCAACCAAATAAAATATCCAAAATAAGCCATTTATGTAAATTAAGTCATGAGGTTTTGATGGGGTTAGAAATAGCTTGAAATGGTTCGTATATCACATAGGGGGTTCGCCAGTTTTTTTTCTGAACTTATATTCAGCTTCCTTTTCAATACAAAATATCTAATCATTTATAAGCATAGTTTAATCTATAAACAGATTTGCTAAAATATTTAATAGAATATATGATAATGTTTATATTACCATATAGAGATTAGTGTACTCTGGGGAAATTAGTTTGTTATTGTGTACCTAATATGAATTTACATAAGCATGGATGTGGATAGACTAAAAATTATCTATGAGGGATTATAGTTGACATATTATTTTACTTGATTTTTTTTATTACAGGAGGATTTTTATCTATGGAATTGTTAGGAACTTATTAAAAAATATATATTTTCAATAACCATTTACGAAAAGCGGAATTATTTATATTTTGGACTAAAAATTGATTGTATATAAGTGATATATAAATAAATTAGGATATTGAAATATGTAAATGATACATATTAAATAAACTATAAATATAAATAATAGTTCCCTATAGAGGTATAGTTGACTTATTAATAAACTTGAATTTAAATTTTATATATTAAAAAAGAGTAACTATTGAGTTTCTTGGTAGCTTCCTGTAGGACTAGCACTACTGATAATTGACGATTCAAAAGTGCTTGTAAAGACCTAAATAAGAAAAATCCATTTCGAATTTTATTTTGGATGTTTATTAAATACCAAAGTATCAACATACACACATGATATACTTTTATTAAATTAGTGAATCAATTTTACATTTTTAAATATAAATTATTATATAAAAAAAACAACAACAACATTATTATTATGAGAAAATACTGAGATGATGTAATCCTTATTGTAATAATAGAGCCTTAGCTGGAATTACTTATTAAATTGCCAAAAATATATTCCTCCGTTTTCTTTCAAATCAGATCCGACATTTAGCATACAAAAGGCAAAATGTATTTTGGCTATAACAAAATTACAGCCTACTCGAAGTTTGTACGGAGAAAAATTTAATAAGTTGAGTTATCTTTTTTAACGGTAAATATAAACAGCTATTAAATAAATAAAATAAATCAGCTTCACGCTGTATCCCGCACACAGCAGGGTAGGCAGAGGGAACCCAGTGCTAAGACACTCTGTGCCCCACTTTCTGACGAATATCAGTACTATTATAATATCAGAAGGAAAGCAAAAGCTCGTTGAGATGGTCTCTATTTAGAGGACTACGTACATGTGTACTCCAGAAAAGGCAATGAGTTTTTTTTGTTTTTAATATTTATTATTTACATTTACAAGTAAAAAAATGTTTTTATGTATTTATCAAGATAAAATATGTTGATTGTTACAAATTTAAACATTTTGTATATGTAATATTGTTTTTAGGCTGCATTCTTCGTCCATACAGCACAATAGGCAGGGGAAATCTAGTGTTAAGACACTCCGTTCCCCACTTTCCGCCGGATTTCTAATTTTCGACACACAGAGTGTAGAGTGGCGGAACTTAACGCCGCAAATACATATAATTAAGTCCGACAAATGATCAAAGGACCTTATTATTACATCGTCACAGTACAAATTAACTAAAGTAAAATAGGGGTTGGAGGTTTGTACGTACATACGAGTACTAAGTTGTTACCGAAAATAAAATATCGCCCTTGGCACGATGGGTTCTGGCAACAAACACGAATCGATACCAGACGCAATGCGGCCCGTTTTAGGGCTTACTCGAATCTAATTTATCAAACTACATTAAAAAACCGCACATTAGTGTCTCCTATATCTCCAAATAAATTACTAAATGTGACAACGATTTTATTATTACGTTTATTTAGATTTGTATATATATATTTGTATTGATATTGCAGGCGTTTTCGCTTAGTAATTATTATAATCTTTAGATTTATTATGGCGGTTTCGTTATGGTGGTGGGGTCGGTTCGCAATAGGGGGAATGGAATATTTAACCACCACTCAACACACAATGCCTCGAGAATTTGGCGGATAATACGGAACGGAAGTATCTTCATGAGAACGGAGTGTCTTAACAGTAGGTAGGAATATAGCGTGAAGGTAAAAAAAATACGAACGTCGATTACGGACGAAAACTGGAGCACATAGAGTCGAGACAATAAATTATTTCTGCTTACTTCGCTGTCCGCTGCATACCGTTGTGTTGTTCAAAACTAACTAAGTATCATACTCATATTTTTTTAGCTTTACGCTGAATACCTTTCATAGCAGTATAGGCAGAGAGAACCTGGGAACCTAATGTTAAGACACTCGCTTCCAAAAAGACAGTTTGGTTAACAAACTTATAATTATTTTTGCATATCGACTCTGGTTTACGGTTTCCGATCTCAGTTTAGCGGGATCACGCATCATTTTTCAGTTCCGTGAGTTGCCGGAATAAGGGTGGGGGGGGGTCCGCAGAATTAGCGGGACCGCAAAAATAATACAAGGACATCTCGTGTTGAAGTGCGACAATGGCCAATTAAGAGTTTTCGAAATCCGATTTCGATCAAACTTTGTAAAAGAAGTTGGTGTGAGATATACTTTACCAGTGAAAATGTTAGTGAATACGTAATAAAGAGGTATAATGGCAGGTACTAGCGTTGCTGTCTGTCGTGTATGTCTGGGCACATGGAGAAAATGAGAAGTGAAAGGGGCTTCGATAACAGTGTGTCGAAAATACTGGGGAAAGGCTACGTAAACCTTATGACTGATAAGATTCAATAAATAAATAAATTTACACACAAAAACAATAATTTTATGTAAAATTGTATATATATTAAAAAAAATTACTATTTTGCTTACGTCGCCGTACGTGACTGGGATA
Source organism: Heliconius besckei (assembly GCA_018249835.1). Taxonomy (NCBI): domain Eukaryota; kingdom Metazoa; phylum Arthropoda; class Insecta; order Lepidoptera; family Nymphalidae; genus Heliconius; species Heliconius besckei. The sequence continues at coordinate 15,145 of DWNA01000166.1, read as the reverse complement.
TCGTCACTAAAGCCATTTCTTGGTTCTTATGGCTTTTCACGGCTACGTCCTTTCATCGCACCGCAGACGAAGGGCTTATATCGAAAAGTATGTCACGTAGCTTAGAATGACAGTATTATTGAGAAAAGTATAGAGAAACGTATCTTAGCTATAGCCTTTTATAGCTTATATTTTAAGATGTTATACCACAGTAAGGAATGAAAAATACAGGGACAATTAGGAAAATTCTACATAAATTTGTACGTAGCGGGATTTGAACCCGCGCCGGTTGGCAACCGTCCAATGGCTGACTATTAAGCCATACGTTCTCATCAAGCTACGTTGAAAAGGCTTGTTACAATTTATTTATTAAATATTGTACCTATAAGAATTTCGACATAGCTTGATCAAAACGTATGCATGGCTTAGTGGTTGGTGCACTTGAACGGTTTCCAAGATGGCGCACGGCTCTCAATCCCGCTAAATTGCAATTTTTACACGTTTTCTAAATAAGTGTGGACAAAAGTATTATATGTATTAGTAAACACAATAAACGAGAATTCTAAAACCACATAGGTCTATAGTAAAACTTTTTAAATTATCTCTAAAACTTTTTAAAATCAACGGGAACTCTACAATAATAAATTCCCTAAAAATAGGTGCATGTGTCACTTTTTGGTTAAAGCGAACGTTTTATTAACTTTGTCTATCGAAATATATCTCCAATCAAAATCGTATTCAATGAATTGGAAGAGCAAATAACAGAATAAATATTTTAAAATTGTTTTCACACATGACATATTTGAGAACGGTCTATATATATATATATATATATAATAGAAATTATTTCTTGTACTCACGAGGTTTCTGGATAATGAATTAAATAATTTCTTTTAATATGAAATACTTATAATCATTTTAATTTCATATCAACAAATAATTTATCTGTCCCATTACAAAAAATAGGACAAATTGTGTGTACGGAGAAAGTCATCATTTTTATAACCAGACTGGTTGACGCGTGTAACTTCACGCAGGCGCTTGTAACTTTGCGCAAGTAGGTTATGCAGAGAGAACTTGGAAACCTAGCGTTAAGATACTCCGTTCCCATAAAAATACTTCCGTTCCCTTCTTTCCGCCCAATTCTGAAAGCATGGTGATTTGAGTGGCGGATATAACGCCGGACTTTGCACCAACACAAGAAAACTAACATATTTCATATCCTCGAATAGGAATCGAACCCAAAACGCTTCACGACTTCGCGTACACCATAACATTGTTTATGAAATTGCTAATTTCAGTGAATTTCATAGAAAGCATGACTACCGGAAGTATGTTAGGTCGCATTAGCGAGGCCGACGATTTCATTCCTGGCGTGTGTCGAGCTATCGGTATTAGATTTACGTCCACATCCGGTCACCGATCTGTTCGTACGTACGTACGTCACGTGTAATATCTGCTATAACTACGGAACATTCATCGTGCTTGGTGAATTTCAAACTTAAATTATATTTGAATTTTCAATAAATGTCATAAAGATTTCGGCTACTAATTATGAGGTAATATTGCTAACGTCAGATTAAATAGTTAGAAATTTTCTAATTAATAATTAATAAGAAGTGTCAAAAGCAATTATTAACTTGGCAAGTCATTAAATATTTCGTGGGTTTTGTTAAAATTAATATACGTAATAGTGACTAATATTAATTGTAAAGTGTAATTAGACTATGCGTTATTCTGTTTTATAAGCTATATTATTCATCTAAATCTGTTCGGTATTTTTTGCTTGAAATAGGTCCATCCTCACAACCTTCCACAAAATAAAATGATAGGAAAGGAGAGCAGAGAGATGCAGTTGATAGATACGAGTGTATATACAAAAGGAATAAAAATATAAAAAATATGTTTTTTTTACAATATTTGTAAATAATTAATTAAGAACTCATTGTTATTTACAACGCAGACTTGCCAATTGAAGTCTACAGGAGAGTCTCATTATGTTTTAAAATATTCCATAATTTATGATCGTCCCTGCCTTTGAGAAAATATTAAGTAATGTTTCGCAAGCTTAGGTATTTTTTTTAAATATATAATAATAATATGCTTTTATGATATCTCTTTATATTTAGAAGAACATATCTGACTAAGAGCTGGTTATGGTTCCAAATTTGGGAACCTCGGTACTTCAAATTTCGTAACTTAGACTTAACTTTTCTTATAGAATTTTAGAATCAGTATAATATTTTTATATTTATTATAGACAAATTATCTATAATAAAAAAAATTGGAATAATATGTAGCCATTATTACATGAACTGCCACTAAAAGAACTTCAACAGTTTAACTGATTTCGTCTAAAATATTCCATGTTGACTTTTGTTCCACTTACATTGAAATGGTAATATTATTTATGAACTCTATAAAGCCTATGGTAATTCGAAAGCTAAAAGGTACCTTTTGTATGTATCATAGATGTCTATACTCAAATCTTAGCTTGGAATTCTAAAAATCTGAAATTAATTGTTTAGAAATAATTTGGCCTAGGTATGTCTTTTAGATATACACAATTGATGAAAAATCATTTAAAATATCTATATATTTTAAATGATTTTTCTACTAATAGGCAAATAAAGTTAATGAAGCGGGTGAAAGACCGCCTAGTTCTATGCAAATAAACATTTTACCCATACTATTATTATATTATATATAGGGACTATTATATTATCTATACTAATATAATAAAGCGGAAGAGTTTGTTTGTTTGTTTGAACGCTAAGATCTCTGGATCTACTGGTCCGATTTACATTGTTTTTGTTTTGTATGAAAGCTGCATTCTTCAGAAGTGCTATCCATACCTTCCATCCATACCTTTATTATAAATTCGAAAGTAACTCTGTCTGTCTGTCTGTCTGTCTGTCTGTCTGTCTGTCTGTCTTTTACGCAATCAGTGCCAAACCGCTAATTTAATTGTGATAAAATACTGATATAGAGATACTTGAGGGTCTCGGGATGAATATAGGATACTTTTTTTCCTCATATTTGTAATATTTTCGATATATACCAACATATTAAAATAATTAATTTGACATGCAATTTATTCCGCCATGTTAATAACAACCGTCGTTGCTAAGCAACGGCTTGCAAAGTTTGTTGTTTTATGAAAACGTCACCCAAAGTGAGTTTGCTTAATGCATACATGGCGCGCGCCGATATAGATTTGTATACATTAACAAAAATTAGATGATTTCTAGAATTTGATATTCATCCTTATGATAATAAATATAATAGTCACTTTTAGTATTTCATCTTGGTGTAAATTATAGTTTACTGTATAATATTCTAATAAATAATTAAGATGTCACTGATTCCAAATGACCTAGCCTACGAGTGGTATAGTATGACCGACTTTGATGATTTTGTAAATTTTGATATATTTTCGAATTACTATTATTTTTTATGTAGTTATTTGCTGCTTATAATTAATTTATCTCAGTTCGGTTCTATACCGATGTTATACACTTAAAATATCGTAATTTTAATGATTTGGGATTTTATTTAATATTGTTCGCAAAAATTAATAATTATTTAATACAGAAAAATGTTTAGTACGCGCGCACGGCAAACTTTAGGTACTTTTTCTAATATTAAGAATTTCCTTTAGTTACTTTTACTTCTTTTGTTTGTTCATTTCGGTTACTCAGATATTTTTTCTAATAATAAATGTCCACTTATTTTTATTTTTTAACTTATTTTAATTATTTAGGCATATTTTCGCGGGCGTAGCCGCGTCCGGGCCCACTAGTAGGCTATATAACATCACATTACACATGTAATCTAATATATTTTAAAGTATTCTGCCATGTTAAAAACAACCGTCGTGTCGCTACGCAACCGTTACCGCGACATTTTGATATTCATCCTTATGAATATAAATATAATAGTCACTTTTAGCATTTTATCTAGATTGAAATTATAGCTTACTGTATAACATTCTAATAAATAATTAAGGAGATGTCACTGATTCGAAATGACCTAGCCTTCGGGCGGCATAGTATGAGTATGACCGACGCGAAAATATTCTTATAGTTCAAGCAGGCGTAGCTGCGTCCGGGTCCACTAGTATATTATATATATATAGTATATTATATATATAGTATATTATATATATATATATATATATATATATAAAGGATCAGGCCGCATATATAGGTAAAACCGGGTAAGTAGTACTTATATAAGTTTGTAATGGTTTTTTTACTACGAAATACATATAACGGATCTCTAAAAACTAAACAAATATAAAGTAAAAGTCTTAGTTTTATGTGCTTGAAATATCCTATATCCTCCTCGAAATATCACTCCTTTGCGAAGGTACGGTTACTTGCAATTTCCTAATTATCCCTTCTACGCTCTCTGGTGTTTCATTTCTGAAAGAAAAATATTTAAGTCGCAGAACCGAAGATGGATAAAGATTTTGCAATCAAGTAATTAGTGGATATCGTCTTACATTAAGTCGAAAAATAGACTGATTTATATAAATAAACTTACTAAGTAAGAATATCGAGTAAGCTCAATAAATAAGATAAGCTATTAGATGTTTACGTTGTTATTTATAGTAAAAGTGTAAAAGAAGATATGTTTTTCTAATCGACAACCACCTCATCTAATGATTTAATTTTTTTAGCTTTACGCTGCTATCCTGCAGAGGGAACCAGCTAACCTATTGTTAATACTCTCCGTTCTCCGCTTACAGCCGCGCTTTTTCGTCGTTACCAGAGCAATGATAATGAAGATATTGAATATTCCATTTCCTCGAGTGGCAATCGTATTCACATTTCAGGCCTCATTTGTATTATTTGTTCGACACATAATTTGATAGAATTGTACGATGCTTACTCGAAAAAAAATATAATAGCTATTATTTCCGTTTCTGCAATACTTTTGACTATGAATGAATGATTTAATTGAATAAATTAAAACATTTTAAAATAAGACAGCAATACGTCTAAATAGTTAAACAATGAAAAATATAATAAAACACGTAAAATATCGAAAGAACTGTGGTACACTTAAAAAGATGATATTGATTTCGAATTCGTAAGGGTCCTCGAACATTCAACTGGAAATGACCATTTTTAGGTCAGGGCTAATGTCTCCGGCCGCTGTTGCGAACTACTTGATAACAAATTATGATACTTCTGAAACAAATTTATTGCAACAATGGTTTCTAGTCCCATCGTTTCAATAGTGGACTTTAGTGGACAATAGGTATTATTTGTTTACCTTTTAAAAGTATTGGGCTTTCAATTATAGGTATTAAGTAGCGACCCACTCGCGGCTTAGCCCCCTTGAACTATATTGTTATTAATTTAGTAATATGTATTATTTTCGTTTTCTAATAATATCTAACATCATTTTAAAAATAACATACCTATACACTTATATGATAATTGTATTGACGATTTTTTTAAATGCCATATTTTAAAAGAGAACCACATTATATGTCGAGGAATTTAAAGCAAGGTTCTGTACCTTATTTTACAATTTAGGGCTTTCATAGCTTACATTTATGTAAGTAATATAAATTATAATATTAAAATATATAATAATGAAAAATATTAATAGAATAAAACACTAATTTAGCTTAGATATAGTATAAGCATACAGATGTAATAACGATCAAGTCTTTCATTATATTCCTTCTAACATTCAATTAAATATAAACAAACCGGCAAAGAACTTAATCAAAGAAGAAATTTTAATAACTTTGAATATTGAATGATATCTTAACGTTTCACTTAATGTTCTTAGTTAACGAGAAAAAGATGGAAATTCAATAAATAATGTTTTAAATAGTAGTAGCACTAGCTGTGTGCAGAATTGTAGATTGGTTTTTAGCTTAGCCAGAGCCCTTTCATCTGATACTAGCTTTCTCACTAGAACTAGCTTTAATACTAAGTTTTGCCTTTAAAGCTATTACTTTTTAGAAAGCTAGACAAACTATGGTGTTAAGTTCCGCCACTCAACAAGCAATGTCTCGAAAATTAGACGACGAAATATCTTAAAATTTTCTCCGTGTCTACCTTCATACGTACGGAAACCTGTGAAAGGCAAAGCAAAGCTTGGAATGGTTACATTATAATGACAAACGATAAGTTCTCTATAAATTAAAAGGAATGGAGAGGAAAGTCCTGGTGCAAGGGCACAATTGTAAAGGAGACAGGTAATGGGTTCTATTCCCACTCAAAGAAATGAAATATTTAATATTTTCTCGCTCTGGCAACGAGGCAAAATAATTAAAGTGGCGTTGAATTCCACCAAACGTGGACAGTGAGGAACGAAAGTATTTAATGGAAACAGAGTGTTCTAACCTTAGGTTCCCAGATTCTCTCTGCCTATCCTGCTATATGCGGGAAACAGCGTGAAGCTAAAAAAAAGGCGCCGTATAGAAGTAAAAATGTGCATTTCATCAAAAATTTGTGTTAATATTGAAAATACTGGCGTTTATTGGAAAAGTTAATAAATAATAACCAACTTTCTAAGCGACCACAGCCATAAAGGGTTGTATCCAAGCAATTTGTACCATAAAAATGTATTTATTTCACAGAAAATAGAAATATTTACCTTTCTTTATACAGCGCTAAATGAAATCTTTTAAGGTTGACTTTCCTATTAATGCTTAATTCGAACGAGTTACCGACGGCATTTAAGCGTGCCAATATTAATTTAGATCTCGGAGAGATGGCTACGAGGCGGAGTTAAAGTATTTTTTCTCCATTATCCTTAATTTTTTTTTTTAATTAATGTTTCTGTTTTATGTTTCTGTTGTATATATAGGGATTTTTAAATTTGTAAATTTATATTTTGTATAATTTCTATCTACATATAAATAATACGTATACAAAAACTAAATTTTTGTTTTAGATTGAGGAAATAAATATAAACTAATTTCCCGAGTGGGAATCGAACCCGCAAATGTTGCACGACGTCCAATTTGCGATGCTTGAGGAACGAAGCAACTTAATATTAGATTCCTGCTTCCCTACTATATTTTGACATTGTCAAGCTAAATGAAACATAAATTAATGTTAATTATAGAATAAGAAAATGTAAATAATATTAATTAGTAGCACCCGAGAACGCAATCTAATACCTACGGTCATAAGATTATAAAATGTTATAAAATTAAAACAGTTTTCAAATTCTTACACTATATTTTTAAAGTTATCTATTCTGCGTGCTCGAAGCAATCTTGGGAGGATTTTATAACCTTTACAAAGAAAAATGTTGACTTTAAAATATGTATCGACAAATTTTTGTTTAACCAAAGTATTTTTTGTTAATTTTTTATTTTAACCCGCTAATAAATTCGTTTGGGCTAAACTAAAGGAATGAGTTAAGTTAAGGCAGAATATTATATTGTATTTAAAATATACATCTCATATTTCACCACTTTCCATCCAATTCTTGACACGCTGCGAGTTGAATGGCGGTTGAGTTGAGTTGAGTTGAACGCCGCGGTTGGTCTTTCATTTCTGTTTAATTGTTTTGATTACGTTTACATATACAATATATGGGATATATAGAAAAATGTAAAGATACAACAGATCTTTATTTCATATTACCTCATAGAAAATATGGTGTTTGTATCATTATAATCTTTTTTTAAATTCGGGAATGAGGGAACCTAGTGTTAAGACACTCTGTTCCCCACAAATACGTATTATGTACCCATAGCAGTATATCACTTTGTAATTTGATGAGCATTAGTCGTAAGGCCTCTCATAAGTTCCATAAATCGGAAGTAATAAAGCTAATTCAATTACAGAAAGCCTTCAAGTTTAGATGAATTGACATCTTGACTCAATTTATATTAAATTGTTTTGCAATTCTGTTATTAACGTTAGAACTTTGAAGTACAAATCCGTTCTCGTTTCTAAATGTTTTAAACATTTTCAAATAAAACGGAATCATTGATCATTTAAATTTGTTTAATAGATAGTTATATCTACTAATGAGGATGGATGCATGTCCTACTTTTACGCGAAAAGTAAAATAAAATATTATATAATTTTACGGAAACGTAGCTTGTATTAACAGATTCTCAGATTAATATATAAGATACAATTTATGTAAAGATTTCGTATAGTTTGGCTGAAATAAACAATGAGATTAAGCAGGCGAAGCCGCGCTTGAATTGCTGGTATAATATATTTAAACAATTAAATTAAGGAGTAATCAAGATGCTTTCTTCAGCTTTGACCATATCTTTTTTCTATGTAAATATAGAAATAATGGGGCTATAGAGTATATGGTTTGAATTACAACGCGATATACCCAAGCGTTCCTGAGATAAAGGATCTTGACAGATACATACAGATAGACAGACGGACAACAGAATGTTCCTTTTTATAAGGGTTCCGCCTTTCCTTAAAAAGTACGGAACCCTAAAACGGAGGGTAAATTAAACAAAACCCTTAGAAATAGCTCGATATAATATAATGGGCCATTTGCTGAACCTCTCGACCATGTAGATTACATGATTCTAAGTCCAACCCACATTATCGGAAAGTCGTTAAAGCTTTTAAGGTTGTTATCACCATTCAACTTTGATATAGTATACCCCAACTATCTACTGAGTGTTGTCTATTGAATAACAAAAACTAAGAGATTTTGAATAGTGTTGGATTCAAAATATTTCATGGTAAGAGATAAGGCGTTTGTAAAAATCAAAAGATATTTTATTAATATTTTATTTATTGGAATTTATATTAGAAACATTTTATTTATTTTTACCATTTTTAAAGTATTATTAGCAGTTAGACAAAAACACTGTTTAATAAAACTTACATATATACATTTATAATTTAAATTATACGATGTAGATGTAGGCATACCGCCTAAGATATTTTTGGGTTACAATTATTATTAAAATAAATAATAATAGAAATGATAAGAAAAAATGAATTTGAATATAAATTTACTGGAAGAAAATCAAAATATTAAATATTTTATTTCCCCGAGTTGGAATCGAACCCACAAGATGTCGTTTTTACAGTCACACCATTGCACCGCTAGTGGCCCCAAAACTGGATTTTCATCATTTATCTTAAAATAATATTCCCGAAATAACTTTACTTACATATAAATTACATTAGAGCAATTATTACAAAAAAAAAGATGTACGAAAAAATATAATGAATCTCATAATAAAGATTTCCTTGAAAATTTTCTTCGTACCGGAAAATGAAAACACATGATCCTTGTTAGGATTACTCAAGCATTCTTTTCTTTAAAATGTGTTTTATTTTTAAAATGGAAAGTATAAAATAATATTAAGCAATTTTTACCAGACTTTAAATAAGTGGTTTAACAAAAAAATGTTTATTGATAAGACAGCCCGCTAGCCCCTTTCCGCTGAATTCTAGATCTGCCATCTGATTCTGATTCTGCCATCTGCCTTGATACCAAAGCAAAGGGTATAAAGGGTATATAGTTTTATTGTTATTTTATATTAAAAGGTAAATATATGTGTGTAGGTAAATATATGGTAATCTGACGCATTCCGGTACTAACTCCGACAGGAATAGGAAAATCCACTGTGGGTTACATTGAAACTATTAACGTAATCTAATTAACTTCCCTCGATAAACGGACTATCCAATAAAGCTATTTTTGATTTGAATTAACTCAACGCTGCTCTTTGTCTGGTAATAGAAGTACTAGAGCGAAAAAAAGATTAAAATCATATTTTCGAATAGGAATAGAACCCACAACCGTCGCATTTTACAGCTGCGCCACAACGGAACCTTTTCCGCAATTGACTTTAACGTTTCTTCGACAAGATTATTTATCAATTCAAAGAATCGTGAACATATTTATTTTATTGTTCACTCAGGTGTAACAGAATACAGTAAATTTAGGATCGTTTCATCGGGATTGCTTAAATATAATACAGCTTCATTTTTGAATATATATATTTGTTCAAAATCTCCCTTATTGTTGATTTGGTGTTGGCTTATAAGATAATTTGATATATCACTGGTTTGATGATAAATGCGCGAGGACCTCCCCAGAGGGCATGTATGAAGAGGTTGATGACAGTGGACGAGGCGAAAGAGGTGTGTAGAGACCGTAGTGTTTGGCGCTCCGTCCTCTCTGACAACCCCGCTAGGGATAAAGCGTAAAGTTAAGTTGTAATAAAGATAAATAACTAAAAGAAATGTTTTCGATCGATATTAGTATTTTGGCAATAAGCCTCATTCATGTGCGGGACCCTTTTTTTCAGAATACCACATAGACCCTGGAAACAAAAAAAAAAACTAAAATAATCCAATCCTTTCAATACCTCGAAATTTTTTTTTAAGCAATAATTATCACTTATAGCTTTTATTTTAAAGCAAATTCTATAAATATGAATATATATTTCCTTATATTTGTTACCAATACCGTAAACCATAACATAAACGATGTTCGATTCATACGCTTAACGTTTTATGCAATTAAAACTCACGGCAACATCGATTAATTGAAATCGGAACTAGAACTAGAACCTCTCTGTCAAATTTCGATTCACTCAAAATATAATAGCAATTGCGATTGCGAGAGTGAGATGTATATAGATATTTTATTGGGGTAAGTATCACAGGGTATTTGAGGAATTTTTAGTTTTTTGTTTAAATTTTGCTTTAACTAAACATGCATTTAATTAAAACATATTTTAAGTAAAAAATATTTGTATGTGCATCCTGCTGAGCACAGAGTATTTAATCTTTTGAAAGGTTCCGTACTACAATTAAGAAAAAATGGAACTCTCAGTCTATCAAGACGGTTTATCTCAAGTTTGGGTGCAGATATCAACTTTAAATTAAAATCAAATATCTACGGTCCATTGGAGCATAAAAAATTAAGCTTCTAAGTAAACGTAATTAAAAGATACGAGCATTTATACATAGTTTGCTGCGTTTTGTATGCAATTCACGTATTCAAAACCTATAGGAAGTGCATTTCACGTTCATTTAATTTTATTTTACAAGAAGTGAGAAATTGCAGTTCAAATAAATTTTACTTATACTACAAATAAGAGAAAGAGGCCTAGGTCCAGCAGTGGTCGAGGACAGGCTGATGATGACGAAGATGATGATGATGACAAATAAAAATTATTCCAAATTTATAATTATAGCTCATTTCATACCTTTCTAACATTCAATGTCAAACTTTATAAGATGTACTTCCCACTGACCTACAATCCTGAAATTGGTAGAGGAACCCTCGAAAAAATCAACTGTTCCCCCAACAAGTAAAGTAATATACGTGTAAATAAAGTAAATAATTTTAACATTCTTTTGTAATTGAATACCAGCGAGTACCGCTCGCCAGTGACCGCAGGATCGACCTCTACAGAAGATTATTTGTATCATACGCTACGCTGACCTCATAAAATACTGTCATTTTTAAATTCGCCAAACGCTATATCATGTCATTTAAAAGTATTATATTTTTTCTTTATTTTTTGTAAATTAATTCGTAGTTCTTTTTTTCAGCTTCACGGTGTATCTCTCATATAGCAGGATGGCAGAGGGAACCTAGTGCTAGAACACTTCGTTCCCCACTTTCCGACGATTTTTTGAGACGTTGCGTGTTGAGTTGCGGAACTCATCCCCTGGGTGTGCCCCTGTACCACAACGGCCTCACAAAACTTGTTAATAAAAAATCACATTTTACAAAAATATTTCTAAACGAAAGCGTTGTTTATTTATTAGAGAAATGTTTTCATACAAATAAAAACAAACGTGGTACACTGTATCGGGTTTGGGGAAACCATTTAAGTGTTATCGTCTTTATTACAGAAAGCCTACAAAATTGGTCAAAACAAACATTTTTATTATGAAATGTTCCGTTTTTTTTACAAGTATTTACCCAGTCGTATCGAATTTTGATTAAATTAATTTACCAATATATTTATGAAGAGATACGAGAATTTGACGCTGGTCATGGCGCAGGGATACAAAAGACTGACTGATATGACTGTAAACTCGACTGATTGTGGGTTCGATCCCTGCTCGAGGAATGAAATATTTAAGACTTTCATTTTATCGTCCTGTTGCTTTTAAATTCCGAGGAAAGTCTTATAGTCTTATAGTCTTAAGAATATTAGATTCCCTGTCCCTACCCTGCTGTAAGCGGGATACTGCGTGAAGCTAATAAACAAAAACAAGAAATTTTTAACAGATAAATAATAGAGAATTTTATTATCTTTAAGTAATTTCAATCAAGTTAGCAGATTCGATATCACCAGGTGTAAGATATTGTATTACAATTATTAGTACCTATTGCTATTTCAATATAATTTGTAGCGCAACACCTCGATCTCTCCTCCTCTCTTAATAGATAGTCAATAAACTGTTTGATTAAAATCTGGATGTAGAATAGATAGATTCTGGAATTCTGGTTCCTAACTGCATTTGGGAATATACTCGTATAATTACTAGGCTTATGTTTTAAATAAATATCATATAGAATCCATCGTAGCGCAGTGGCTCAGTGAAAACGTGACGATTGTGGATTTGATTCCCACTCGGGGGGCGATATTTAATATAATTTATTCTAATTTCCCTTCTCTGGTAGAGGCAGCAAATATTGAATGTTGAACCTGCTCTGGTAGAGCAGGTTCAACATTCAATATTTCGGAAATTCGGTGGATATTGGGGAATGTAGTAGTGTCTTAATATTATATTCCCTCTGCCTATAACTACTTGCTATGTTTGAAAAAGAGTGAAACTGCTTATAAATATATATATATGAGGCCGTCGTGGAGCAGCGGCACAAGGGCAAGGCACACATTACTATTTCTTCGCTCTGGTGTCGAAGTAAAGCGCGGGATTGAAAATTCGGCAGAAACTAGGGAAAGGAGTGTCTTAACACTAGGTTCCCTCTGCCTACCCTGCTATGTGAGGGATACATCGTGAAGCTGATTTGATTTTTTTTTGTGAATAATATAAATGCATGAACTTAAGTTATCAAATATTTTACCGATTCGCTCATTAAAATATAAATAAATTATATGGACCACCAACGAACGAAAGATCTTTGTGGTTTCAGGAATAAATTTCTATTATCAAAGCTCAAATTTTCATGATAAAGCAATATTTGTTTGAGTCGATCAGATATTTGAATCCAAGATTTGCCGTTTTGTACGTTAGCACATTTTCAAGGTGAATATAAATAGTAAAACAATTTCACGCTGTATCCCGCACAATGCAGCATAGGCAGAGTGAACCTAGTGTTAAAACACTCTGTTTCCCATATATAAATAGTGTCTAACGGTAAATTAAATCCTTCATAGTGTATGTAAATTATACACAACTCATCCCAATTAAACAACGCAAATCCCGAACAAACTTCAAGGACGCACCCTAAAAACCCTTTGACGGATTTATTTTAAGGCTTAGAAAAGCATCATTATGGTGCCAAAACATTTTTATGTTAATCTCAACCATTAGGCCAAACACTTTGATATATTTCTAATTAAATATAAATCACTTTTATTAGAGGAAAATAAGTAGGTACCTACTGTATAGAAAATTCTATACAGATTCGCTTATTAGATGAAATTTTATAAATTGGACGTCAAAAACACGGATTATAATATTGAATAGATGATGTAGTAGCAAATAAATATATATATGTAAAAGAAGTTAGTGATACTTCTTTCACATTCATATGTGACAATGTCATCATTGACGTCTCTTAAAAACTAAAGAGAAAAATATATTTTAATATTTAATATTTAATTAATACGAACTGGTGAAACAATAGCTTTAAATGTTGTTTCTCTTTTCAGGTGAGTTTGTAATAGATTAAGGTTAAAGAAGATTTGTAAAAGTGTGAACATTTATTTATGTAATAAATCTCTTTTCAGAGCAACTCAATTCTAGTTATAATTTTACTGTTCACCCTAATATCCAAGAATAATTATAAAACACATTATATATATTAAAAAATCAGCTTCACGCGCATGCCTCACACAGCAGGGTAGGCACAGGGAACCTAGTGTTGAGACACTTCGTTCCCCACTTACCGCTGAATTCAGGCATTGCGTGTTGAGTGGCGGAACTCAATGTCGCACTTTGCCTCGACACCAGAGCGAAGAATTTCCCCTAGTGGGGATTGAAACCTACAGCCAGTCGCGTTGCCCTACTCCCGACTGTCCCCATAACATATTTATTACAATGATTTCAATTTAAAAAAATGTTTTTATATTTTTATTTTTATTCAATAGTTTCACAGTTTGTATTCCCGAAGGCCACAAAGCAATACCTATTCACGGTACCAAGTAATTAATGTTTACTTTATTATGGGAACTATTTAGCTAAAATTTAATGAGAATTTCGCAAATAATTATGTTTTACATACATAGTTAATGTTCCCTTTTGCATATTAAATGTTGATTTGGTTTAATTGTTCGTATCTCACAGTCTTGTATGCGATGGTTGCCGGTTCAAATCGTATATGGAAAAAAAACTATTTCAAAATAGTATCTCTCAGCTTATTTATATTGCGTACTGTAACCGTAGCTAGCTTAATTTAATCAAAATTATGAAACTAAATATGTTTTTTATTTCTTTTTAAGAATATATTTCGTACTAATTTAGGAACAATGTCTTGCCTCGACACCAGACCGAAGAAATGGAAATATAATCTTAAATAAATATTTCACTTCCTCGAGTGGGGATGCGCTACAACGGCCTCAAATATTACATTATCCTATTACACACTAGCTTTTACTTGTAGCTTTGCCCACAAGATCAAATAGAAGCAAATACACGTGTATAATTTCGATGTAGTTTGTGTAATGTGTCATGACATTAACATTAATATGATATCATATAGCCTATACTCAATGAATGAACATCTACTCTACTGATCATATAGTCCGAATAGCAAAATCTTTTTGTCTTATACAGTTGTTCCTGAGATCAAAGCGTTCAACCAAACAAACTCTTCAGCTTTATAATATAAGTATAAATAAATATTGTAGTAAAACAACTAGCTCACGACCAAGACTGACTTTTATTTCTTATAACCAGTATTACAAATGTTTTACATTCTACCTTACATTTATTAATATTACTTAATATACAACATCTTCCCCTTACAAAAAAAA
>DWNA01000165.1:0-34844 GCA_018249835.1 Heliconius besckei | reverse complement strand
GGCTTAGCTTGGATAGCATATTAATAGTTAAAGGTCGCCATCGTGCAGTGGCACAAGTGTGTGGCTTTAAACGCGACGGTTGTGAATTCGATTTCCATTCGGGAGATTAAATTATCTATTCAATATTGTAGTTAAATCACTCTGATAAAATTGGCGGAGTATCTGAACAATAGGTTCGGTACATGCGGAAAATTTACTGCTATATGCGGGATAAAGCGGGAAGCTAAATAAAAGTTTTTATGCTTCACGCTGTATCCCGCGCACAGCAACGTAGGCTGCGGGTATTTGGGAACCTAATGTTAAGACACTCCGTTACCATTAAGACATGTACACTTAGTTTTAGCTGGATTATTGAAAGAAAAAAAGCAAATATACTTACATAACATGCTTACAGCTAGTATCACGCCTATTATATTAAAGCGCAACATTTTTGTCTAAAGAATCAATAAATTAAAATAAATAAAAAATAATCAATATAAATTATGTAAGATATTAATTTCTTAATTATAATATTTAAATAATTATTATTTAATTAATCTGTAGTATTTCTAATGACGAGAAAATACAACTGTCAATAGAAATAGAAGAAAGCCCTTATATAATCGGGCGGGAATCGTCTCTGAGTAATGTTTACGGTAATAAAACAATACCTTAGTTTATGAGTAATTTATTTTATACAATATAAATTAATAAGTGTGTTTGTGTGTAAATAAGTAAATTTTAAATAAAATAAATTTTGATTTTATATATAGATTGAATTTGAAATAAAAAATTTAAAATATAATTTGAAATAATATTAAATAACATTTAGTCTTAAACTCTCATGAAAACATATTAAGTTGACAGATCGTAATTTACGGACGCCCACATGGTAAAAGCAATTAACTTTAATATCTTTACAGTTTTTCCACAGCTTTTATGAAACTGAAAATGTATTTTTCAATAATTGACGCCTTAAATTACATATCATACATATTAAACTACATATTAAAGTGAAATAAAACTAATAAATCGAGTAAACGGTGAAAAACAAACCAGATTTTTCACGTAAAGAACCGCGTGCGTATAAAGTATACGAGTACAGTCATAGCGTTAAATGTAAAATACCTTAGATGTTTATTGACGCCTCTTGTTTTTTTTTATCTATAGCCCTTTTTTTTGCTCTCCACACATCATTAATATCAAAATTGGACTATTTTTTATATCATTAATTCGGAAGTTTGAAATCTAATTCAATGAATTAATAAAAATGTGTTGCCTCGGTTTTGTTAAACAAAAATTCCGGCCTACTGTGAGTCGAGCTGGTACACGAGGCGTACGTCTTTAAAAATGCAAATGAAAAATACATTACTATATTAGCCCACTATTATTTAAATATTTATTCAATTTAATTGTATTTGTTGCAACGGAAATAAATCATTTGCGTTAATTTCAAGTGTCTAATTATGAAGGTTCATGAGATCATGCTGTATCATGATGACTGACAAACGGACGGACGGACGGCGGGGTCTATGAAATAGGGTCTCGCTTAACCCTTTGGGTAAAATACCTTAAATACTAATTTCTAGATATAGTATTCCGCTCCGTTGACGCTGCAATTCATTTATAAACGCGACGGTAGTGAATTTAATCTCCATTCCGTGTAATGAATTATTTTTATTTTCCTACTCCAGCGAGACTGGATTGTATTGACACCAGGTTCTCTCTGCGTACTGCGCTATATACAGTATAGCGTGATGTTTTTATCTAAACAAATATATTCAACCAAGCCAACCAACCAACTCTTGGAATTTAAAGAAAATAAAAATAAACTTTATCACTTTTACGCGCGTCATTACTGATAACTTGCATACTAGCTGTGTTAGACAAAAGTCAAGGAAAACGGGACAGTAAACATGATTGCACGACATAATGCATAATCTATTCAAAGTAAAAGCGGAACGCATTTAGCCCCTTTTTTAAGACATTACGTGTTGACGGCACTCAACGGCACTCAACTCACTTTGTTCTATAACTAGAGCAACAACTGTCGCGTTTGTGACCTACGTCCTACATAACCGTAGCGTTTACAAACGCCGTGCCCCTACGTCACAACGGCCGCTCATAGCGTTGTAGGCCAAGGGACCTGGGAACCCAGTGTTAGCTATGCCTCCAGAATTCAGCAGAAAGTGGGAAACGGAGTTTCTTAACAGTAGGTTCCCTCTGCCTACCCTGCTGTGTGTGGGATACGGCGTGTAGCTGATTTTTTATTTCTTGTTATCATCTAAGCTTCGCAACCCACGAGGTCTCTATGACGCTCGAGCAAATCCCGAGTTAGCATCATCAACTCCTCATTTATAAAACAATTATTACTTTCTTTATTTGTGTTGTGTTGTTCTTTCTCTGCCTCATTCTTCTGTTTATATGTAGCCTAGAGAGCTTTGTATTAAAAATCATCCCCAAATAAAACTTGAACTTATTACCATTGTATATTCTAACTTCCAACTTAAACTGATAACTTATAGGTGCTAACAATATTATACTTATTTAATAAAAGTTTTCCTCAAACTAATATAATTTTATGTTAGTTTACATCTTGTTATTTCCTTAGATGTTTCTGTGATATGAATAACAAGTAACTTATTATTATGTAAAATAATTAAGAAAGTATGCGTATGGAATGTAATTAGATAGGTTATTAGGTGCAATATCAGTTCAAGCAGTAAATATATTTTTTACAATAGTAGAACTTTTAAAAAATATATATATTTAAGAGCTTTGTCGTGACAACGACTATGCCGCCCTGTTTGGTTAACATTCTAATTAACGTTAGTTACAATCAATTAATTTTATTCTGAGCTATATACAATATTTTTTTTCCTAACACAGAGTCTGGTACTGCTAAAGCACTGTTACATGCTCCTATATCATTGTAAAAATCTCTGCAAATTAGCCGACTTCTCAAAGGCTCATTCTGGACACATTCCATCGTAACATGATCTACGTCATCTATGGTGTTGTATGTACAACAACGAGGAGAATTTATTTTTTTCATTAAATATGCGAATTTGTTTGATGGAATGTGTCCCGACTTAAACACGTCACACAATCTTTTCTATTTAGGCAGACAGAGTCAATCCACGATTTAATTGAAGGTTCTGCTTGAATAGTTCTGTACCAAATACCCTTCCTTAGTTAGAGATCGTCACAAATTTCTTATTAAATAAACACAATCAGAAAATACCGGTTCGATAGTCATTGGAGTAATTCCCTCTTTGGCCAGTGTATCAGCAATTTCATTACCTACAATATGAACGTATGAAGGGATCCATTGTAAGACTACTAATTTATTCTGCTGATCATATTCATGAATTAATTTTAAAATATTAAATGCTACGGGAATACCTTTAGGATTAGAGGTACATCGAGCAATGTGTTGAAGAGAACTCTTGGAGTCAGAAAATATGACAAATTTTGTATGATTTACTGACGAAATATACGATAGTGCTTCACAAATGGCGATTAGTTCTGTATGCATGATGGAAATATTTTTATCGATTTGAAATTTAATAAATTCTGAATTTTGTGCATCATAAAAAGCTGCCCCTGATAAATTGCCTTCTTTAGACCCATCTGTATAAATTTTATAGAAGCCACTATAATCATTGCTTATAAACCGTTGGCAGTGATCACCCAACTAGTAGAACTTAATGATGTAAATTTTAAAATCTTTCCTTTTCCGCTCCCATAGGGAAAATAATCTCTTAGCGGTCCCCTTCATTCCCCAAGGAACCAATAACTTCAACTTTTTAAGTCCAGTAGGTTCAACTATGCGTATCTCACAGATATATTTTTTAATCTGTGAGATACGCATAGTCGATTTTGTCTCGAAAATTGGGCAGTGCGTGGGAAACAGAGTGTCTTAACACTATTCCTCTCTTTTTAATTAGCAAAAGAACTAGAATTGCATGTTGTGAAACAAAAATAACATGTTTAACAAGTATTACCAAATTTGTAGTAGACCTTCGAGTATTTTCCCAACACACCACAGACACTAACGTACCATATTCCATGACTGATCAATACAATATCATAGTGTAGGCACCGTATTATACCTACTATGTATAGGTACGTACCTACATTCATTTCTTCGCTTTGGTACCGAGTTCCCACTGCCTACCCTGCTATGTGCGGGATACAGCGTGAAGCAAAAAAAAAACGAATGTAATTTTATATTCTATAGTCCAAACTATGAAATGGAATTGAAAATAATAAGGCCAGTTAAGCCCCCGCAAAAGTTGGCTATAACTAGTTTACATATATTCAATACGTGTAACGGGTGACGGGTGACGGGGGACGGGGGACACGCCAGTTATTGTCGCTCTGAGCCGCGCAGCGCGCCGTGGCGGTGAATCCCTGGCGGCTAATGAATGTATGAAGAAGGTCGTTATACATAGACAGTATAGCCTCGGTATGCTCCAAACCGCACTTGAGTTCATTTTACGTCCTTGACCTTGTGTCACTGTCTCAATAAGTATCGAAGAGAGCGAAACATATGTAAAATGGTTTTGTCAGAGCGAAAGAACGATCATTAAATCATTACTTTCTAAGTACATGTGTGTGGCCACAAACTTACCGGAAACTATAAATCGAGGAAGATCTCTTCTGTGATTTAAGCTTAGGGAACAATAACAATCTTCATCAAAATCGGTTCAGTAGTTTATGGATAGCTTCGCAAGTCTGGAAGAGATATATAGATATATGAATAAGTTTGTATATAAAATAAATTGTAGTTTCGGTCAAAAAACGGCCGATCCTTAGAGCTTTCCAAACCTAAGTAAGTGCTTGTCAAGCGTGATTGCTAGTTTTTGTGGTTTACGAGGCATGTAGTCAGTCGATCCGATAAGTAATTACAAATAAATATACCTAGTACTAACATTTAGTGATTGTTTTTGTTATTATAATTTATTATATCAATATAATAAAATAGACGACTGTGGGTTTGGGTTTTGCCAATCAATATTCGCAATTCGTTCAGAATTCGGCGGAAAGTCGGGAACAAAAGTGTTTTAATGGGAACGGAGCGCCCTAACATAAGGTTCCCAGGTTTACTCTCAGGCCTACAATACCTCCAAAATGGTCGGAAAATAAAGAAAAGGAATATCTCAACACTTGCTTTCCTTTGCCTATCTACTATGCGGAGAAAAAGTGAAGCCGGGACAACGAATAATAAGTACATATTCGCCTTACAATACGTACATGGGTAGGTACATACGTGACGAAGAGTAATGCTTCAATGCAATGTCACCATTCAACTAATGTGAGTAATATTGGAAAATATATAATTTTTCCTTTCAATTCGTAATTTACGTTCTATTTCATCATTTACTTTGCAATTTTAGTACTATAACTAATCACATACTAAGGAAACAAATTTTCTGGAAAAAAAACCCAATTACGCAGCGAATTTTATACGAAATGCAGTAAAAACGAAGCATAAATGCTCGTACCTTTTAAATTTGAACTTTGATTTTTTCCATTTATCAAGGGATGTATGTACATACTTCAATACTCGTATTTGATAATATTTTCAGTTTTATACCTCCACGCAATTTCAAGTTAAATGGTACGGACAGATGGACAGTCGGACTTTTAGTTTCCGAGTTATTTACAGATAAACATATAAGCATGTATAATTATCTATTGCACTTAAAACATATGAAAAAAATAAAATGAAAAGTTGTTAACAAACACTTACACGAAATTTAAAACTCGTGCTCAAATATAATCCAATACCAACGGTATTATGAGGCCGTCGTAGCGCAGACACAAGCCTGCCACGATTTGGGATTCGAAACCCACTGGAGGGAACAAAATATTTTTTATTTTCACTCGCTCTGGTTACGATACAAATGGTGGCGTTAAGTTTCGCCACCTTTTGTACGGGGTACCGAAGTCTCATAATGGACAACTGAGTGACTTAGCACTAGGTTCCCAGATATCCCTGGTTCCCTCTGCAACAATATTACATACATACTTAAATGTCAAACTGATAACCTCCTTTTATAAATCTCAAACTATAGGTACCTCATATAAAATAGAGCATAAAAATAATAAATGTTAAGGAAAATGTTACAAACAATTATCTAATACGTAAAGATTTAGTTTATTTGTCCGTCTTGCTCATTAACGCGGGTGTTACTTCGTGACAGAACATAAGCAATCCATGTTTATTAAATATGGTTGTTATACAATTATCTGCTTTTATTTTTTTCACATTTATAATATTAGTGGAAAATTAAAAGAAAAAACTACTACTACAGTAGTTCCTGAGATTGACACGTTCAACGAAACGAACTCTTCAGCTTTCTAATAGAAGTATGGATTGGTATTAGAATCCACAATATTTGACAGCCTAAAGCCCGGTTTCCACCGAAGCGGACGGAGCGAGCCTCGCTCCACTCCCAAGAACTGAGTATGTGAGGACGAGGTGGAAAACGAGCTTTAAGATTGTAAGACTAGATAATAATATTCATTTACATATGTATGTAAAATTTTGTCGTGATTTTTTGTCGTTAGTTGTAGGTAGTTCTTGTTATCCTCTTGTAATTTGTAATATATCGTTTTTTTAGCTTCACGTTGTACCAAACGTATAGCTAGCCAGAAGAGGTAGGTAGAAGGAACTTAGAGCTAAGACAATCCATTCACTAAACACCGCCCAATATTCGAAACCGATATGAACTAGAGCGGAGTGGATTACATTCAGTGGTTGGAACACTACGCTACGACGGTCTTAACTAATTTTGTTTAATATATACGATTAATAATAGACCAAATTAAGCAAAAAAAATATAAATGTCACATCAGCATAATATTTTCTTTTTTACCTTGTACTTGAAATATGATTTAGTTAATGACAGCCTCAAAGACAGTCTTTAAAAGAGATATTTATGTTATATTTTATTATACTTTTTACTGCAGCTTCGTTTACGTGGGCCAATAGAAATGACTACCTAAGAATTGCATAATTGGACTATCTGATACAAAAACATTATCAGTTAGAATATTTGTTTCTGAGATTAGCGTGATAGAGACTAAAACAAACCAGCCCGCAACATCGTTCACGTGGACGTTATAAAACGTAAAATTTTCTTTTTTCTCATTCCCTTCGAAAATTCGGAAAATCTCCGCAAGTCTCTAAAGCTCACTCTAAAATCAACGTTAACCAGTAAAACTTATACTTCTCTTTTTTTTACGCTTCACGCTTTTTTATCTCATCCCATATACACAGAGGGAACCTGGGAATCTAGTGTTAAAACACTACGTTGTGTGTATTGTAGGTAACTTATTTTAAGAAATTGAAATGAAAGTAGTGGCACACCTCAATTGCTCTTCAAGAGCACAGCAGTCATCATATTGGAGGAAGGGCCCCGGACAAAAATAATTAGAGCTGGAAATATTTATAAAATCATCTTGTTTTAGAAGATGAAAAACTTGGACTTGACGAAAATGAAAATATTAATTGTATTATAATTGTTATTCCCTGGATCGATCTGTAAATCACATTTACACCTACCATCTGCATGCAGCCAGGCTCTACCGAACTACGATGTGTCCATAAACAATAATAAACAACGTAGGTATGAGGAAAATAAGAGCACAAAGGAAACTGGTAATAGTTGGAAGCTATATAAAGAGGATAACCTGCCTTAATGTACAGTTGAGCTTACGTTTTGTTACAGGTAAGTTGTATTTATTATAAGTGGTCTATAACGCAGGGGGACAGGGTTCAATTCCCGCATAGTGGAATTCCCCTGGGAAAATATATCGCGGATAAGTTTCATTACCCAACACGCAATATTGTAATCGATGAATGGAGTGTATTTGTCACTCGCTTTTCCCTGCCCACCCTAGCGCCTATTAATCCTATTTATGTAATATTTTTATAATGTTTAATACTTTTATGCTGTATCACCCATGCCCTAGGGAGTTGAAATCTACCCCATCTCCCGCCTAATTCACGAGACATTGCGTGTTGAGTAGCAGAGCTCAAAGACGCGCTTCGTTTTCATCAACGCTTGGAAATGAATATAATTCGTTCTCTCGAGTGGGAATCGAACTCACACGTCATGTCACTCGCTGCGGCATGATGTCTGGCTCCAATATACGAGTATTATTTGTTGTGTAGAGAAGAGGAAGACTTACCTACCTTAACACCTTTAATTCATTCTGAATTTTTTAAAATTATTTATCTAATGTTTTTTGGGATTACTTCAAGCACTTAAAAAACGTTTATGGATAATTTTTTTAAATTTAATTATTTAAAGATCTCAATAATGTGGCGGGCGTGTGCTATCTTGGCGGTCGGCGCTGTAATATGTAAGTTTAGAAAAAATAAATAAATAAGTAATTATTAAATAAGATTTTGGGTTGAAATTCCGCCGTAGTGCCGCAGAGGCACTAGGGTGTGAATGTAATGCGACAGTTGTGGGTTCGATCCCCACTCGGGGAAACGAAATATTTACTTCAAATTTAAACTTCCGTTTCTTCGTTTTGGTATCGAGGCAAAAAGCCCGGCGTTTAATTCCGCCACTCAACACGCAATGCCTCCAGAATTCAGCGAAAAGTGGGAAACGGAGTGATCTTAATACTATGTTCCCTCTATTTACCCTGCTGTGTGCGGGATATAGCATGACGCTGGGTTGAAATTTCTCTTGACTTTATTATGTTTAGAGAAGAAGCTAGTGAGCATTCCATGTATTTACGCACGTGTTGAGAGTGGTTACTGGGTGAGGAGCTCGGAGCAGTGCCTGGGACTCGCGTCCAGTCAAGTGTAGGTTCAAGTTCAGGCTTAGAACTTCAATTGGGCTTGACGTCGAAATCGGCTTCATATAGACTTCACGTCGATGCGGCTTGTTACTGTAATGTAACAAATATGGGGCCGAAAAAACCTCAATCGCACCAGCTGAAGGTTCACAATAATAGGACCCACAGTGGATGTTGACTTCTCACTTTCTCTATCCGAGATCCTATCTCTCTTTAATGAAATTTAAAATATAAATATATAGTTTGTATATATCCATTTTCTTGAAAGCCCAGGTTGTCATATCCCTTTTTTTAACTGTAGTAAAAAAAGTTCAGGCCTGTGATATAAAAGTCAGGTTTTTATTTAATTAACTGATAATTTATTCATTTACTTTATTTTTTTCCAAAAAACAATAACAGGCGCATCCCAACCGGTGGAGAAGTTACCAGTTCTAAAGGAACTCCCTGCGGAAGTCAACTTTAGTGTTCCGAATAAAGAAGATTTGGTCCTGAACTGTGAGACTGTTGACAAAGATGCTGGAGTCAAGTACGTATCTTCTTTTAAACTTTCAGTTACTACTTAGAAAATAAAGTGCTCACAAAGTGTTCACAGTATATACTGTAAAAGGGCATGATAAAAATACTTTGTTTTTAAATTTATAACAATTTTCAGAATTCAAAGTTACTTTAAAACTGTAATTAACTTTAAGTGAAATCTTAAGTAAGCTGCAGTTTATTAACTATTAATTAATTTTGTAGTATTAACTAATTTTGTTGCCTTCAATAGGTACTCCTGGCTTAAAGACGGTAAACCATTCAGCCTACGATCAGACGTAACACAAAAGGAAAATGAAGGCACACTCATTTTCAAAAAACCAGTAGACTCTGATGAAGGCAAATACCAATGCTTGGCTGAAACCAAATTTGGTGTTGCCAGCTCTCGTATAGTGCTCGTAAAAAAAATGTTCATAGATAAACCTCAGTTGTCTTTACAAAAACATAAGCCTGTGAACGGAAGGACTTATAAATTGGAATGCGCTATCCCCAAATCTTATCCTAAGCCAGAAATTTCTTGGATAGTGAAGACAGGAAACGAGGAGAAACCTGTTGCTGGAGCTAAATTCACTATTTCTCCGGAAGGTAAGCTTATACTATATATCAGTTTATGTTTTATTTTTAATTATAATGTAATACTTATATAATTGATGGTATACAAAATTAAAAGCTTAGTTTTATTACGTTAATGTTTTATATAAAAACTTGTTTCTTACTTAGCTTCACGCTGTAACGAACGCGCCAAATGCTACGGTCTTGACTTACCTCTTTCGCCTCTTGTTCCAAATAAATGTAAGCGCGCACAATTTCGAATTAGCTCGATTACAACGTGTGGTTTGGACTGTAAACAAGACACGCAGATTTGATTCCCGCTTCGTTTACAATTCGATACGTTCCTTTCCTTAAAGTATTCATTTTTTTTTTCAATATTCCAGATAATATGCAAAAATACCTAAATATTTTTTTTACTTACTGTCAAAATAATTGATAAACTAAGCCCATTTCTTTCAATCACAGGAACTCTATACATAGCAAGCGTCTCCTCAGAGGATGTAGGCAATAAGAAATACGTCTGCCTCGCAAACACTCCAGCTGTGGACCAACCCTTAGAATTGGCTGAACATGTTCTAGAAGAAGCCATCCAAGATAAAGAACCCGCTGACCACGAAGTCGTAAAACAATACGTTTCAAACGAAGTGGTAGCTGAAATAGGAAAACCTGTGTATTTATACTGTATTTATGGTGGAAAGTAAGTATTTTTTATTACAATTTCAGCTGCACGTTGTATTACGGTGGTAGTTTGCTGTAGCACTGATATTACTGTCACTTTTATATAATTTAACGATTTAAAACTGTTTGTAATGTTTCAATTGAATAAATAATATGGAGATTTTATAGGAGGATCAGTAGAGTTAGGCACCTTACATGCTAAGATATTCTCTTTCTTATTTCCTTCTCAATTTACAAGACATTTCGTGTTAGGTAAGTGACTGATCACAACACCGCGTGTGTCATTATTTGAAGCCAAGCGAGTAGTCTGTTGCTGCGGCTTTGCGGCTGTTTCATTGAATAGTTTTGGACACTTTCACCCAAGGCCGGCAACGCTTCCGGAACCCCTTCAGGTTGTAGATGTCCATGGGTGGTCTTTCGGTTCGATTGCACTTTTTTGCAAAAAAAAAACAACAGTATAGAGCGACTAGGCTGTAAGTTTCACGGAAATAATTATTATAGACTGACTAATAATTTGATTGTTCAGTCCATTAGCCCATCCAGACTGGTTCAAGGACGGCAAAGACATCAACAACAGTCCAAAAGACCGCGTCACCAGATACAACAAGAGTGTTGGTAAGCGTCTCCTCATCAAGGAAGTCTGGTTCGTCGACCAGGGCGAGTACACTTGCAAAGTGAACAATGAAGTCGGCAAGCCGCAGGAGCATACAATGCGGTTGAAAGTTATTAGTGAGTATTGCTTTTTTACATTTTTAATATATTTTTTAGAATATTTATATAAAAATTGGTAGTACTTACTACTAGTACTTGAAGTTTCCGTTGGAGGAATATTAATTTTTTTATAAAAGATAATATATTTTTTATTATATCTGTAATAGGGTTTCGTATAATATAACAGAGCTGAAATTTGAGTTAAGTTAACTACAAAGAGAAATCTTTGTTTTACTTGTATATTTTTTATTTAGCACTGTAAGAGCTCTCATAATTATTAAAAAACAACAAAAAATACTTAACGATTCTACACCATTGAAATAGTTTCACAAACAATACACATAAACAAAAACCTTTCCAGAAATTCAAAGTCAGGACCCATAAAAATACTCAGATTAACCCATTCCTCAACAAATAAAATATTTCCAAGAAGCTCAATAAAATTGAAATGGGTCTCGACTGTTTTACTGTATTTCTATAATCAAAACTTCTCTTAAAATTATACAGGCGCACCTCAATTCCTGAAAAACGCCCCTACCAAGATGATAGTGAAACCAGGCAGTGACGTTGCTCTCCCCTGTCACGTCACTGGGACACCAGCGGCGTCACTGACCTGGACATACAATGCTCAACCACTAAAACTAGAAGCCCACAGTGAATCCCAAGGAAATACCACAGTTTCCACTGTCGCTTTGAAGAACGTGACTCCCAAAAACAATGGTTATTATGGTTGTTTAGCCCAAAACGAGCACGGCACGGCGTATGTGGAGACGCTGCTGTACGTACAGTGAAGCAACTGCAGGTGCATTAACTATAGTTAATAAATAAATATTATGTATTTTTGTGTTTCATTTGATTACTAGCGACCTAAACCTATATATTACAATAGTAGTCTAGGTGTTATTCTAACACATTAGCTATATTACTGTAAAGTTTCATCTAAATTTGTTCAGCATTATTTGCTTGAAATTAGAAGAAACATCCGTCTGCACACATTAATAATATTACACAGTTAAAACCTGCGGAAATACCATATATCTACATTGAAACAAGAAAAATAGTTCAAAAACTAAAGTCCGACCGAAATATCTCTAAATCTCTAAAAGCCCTTTCTTGATACCCCTCTCTCTCACGATACATTATATGACGTAGAGGGCGCCACGTTCAACATACATACATAATGGTCAAAATCATAACCCTCCTTTTCGCTTCGCAAGTAGTCGGGTAATCACTGTGTGGTAAGAAAAAGAGACCTACAATAACTTGTAGGTCTCTTTTTGTTACCATAAGGACCGTTAGGTCCTTCTAATTTTTTAGCTCCACGCTGTATCCCGCACTTAGTAAAGTAGGCAGAGGGAGGGAAGCTGGGAACCTAATGCTAAAACACTCCGTTCCCATTAAGACACTTCCGTTTTCCGTTTTCCACCGAATTCTAGAGGCATTGTGTGTTGATCGGCAGAACTAAACGCCGCACTCCCTATAACGCTTTTAGTGTTATTATATTTTCCCATTATGTTGAAATAATAAAATTGAATAACAAGTACCAGGATCACATAGCTAGCCAGGAGAGTGCCGCGTCCAATTAGCTTATATATAGGAGTATATTCCCCCGAATGAATACTCTCTATACCTCAATGATGAAATATAACAACATAAAATAAATATTTATTACCGTTTTTAATTGGTAAGCCAATTATAACGCCTAAACTAATAGTTTTTAGCAATAAAACTGCAACATGGCGACTTCTGCGCAAGTGATTTGGGTGAGGAAATGACCTGAAAAATATGTTCAATTGCATTTTTATTCGAGTTTTTTTCTTTGCATTAAAAATATATAAAAACTATTCACGTAATATATTGATTATAATATATTTTAAGTAAATAGCCACAATATAATAAAATTTTAGTAGATACACATGAAAATAACACTTTAAAAATGTTTTAATAAACAAATGTAAACAATGTAAGAACCACAATGTAGGTTCAAAATCTGCTTCATTATTCTTATGAAGCAGAATTCTATAAATAATAAACTCCCATCTTTCAAATGATTTTAATGCGGTTTTCATTAATAGACACTGTAATTCAAGAGGAATTCTATATATAAACATACTGTCTATTTTAGACTCTTAGGCAATTCTGAGATCAATCTTAAGATAACATTTTCATGGAAAAATTATTAAAATAGTCGATCGATCAAGATCGATCTCAGAGTTGAGAGCGGTTTACAATATGGGCTCTGGATTCTAGAGCCCAGAACTGCCATCCAAAATTTTGGACACTATTTAATAATATTTTATTTTATTTTCAGATTTTAGCATTATGTGGCTTTAATTTAGTAAAAAGTGAAGGCTTGTCTTCATTCCAACTAGTGAGTTCTAATATAAGTAAAACAACGTATAATGTGATGTATACATAGGAGTGATGTTTTGGATAAATTATAAGAAAAAAAAGAAAAGAATAGAATATTTTCTATTCGCTTACCTTAAGATTGTAACAGTAGGATGTATTTTAATAATATATGTAGGTACATACATTTTTTTAAGCTTTATGCTGTATTAAGCTTTATGCTGTTTATGCTGTTTTAAGCTTTATGTTCGTGCGGGACGAAACATTCTGTTCTGATTAAGTCACCATCGTTCCCTCCTTCCCGCCGAATCCTGGAGACATTGCGTGTTGATTGGTGGGTTTGCTTCATTATAAGAGATACATTGAAATCAAACGCAGTTCTATATTTGGTCGCGCCAGGTACCGCAGGAGTACCTACAACCCCTGCGCTACAACGTCTTCTATGAGTAATATTAATCCTCTTTAATTTACAGCTTGCTCGGTTATCTTTTCCTACTGTAGAGACTGTAAGTAAAAAAATATATTATTTTTTAATGTGTGACTTATAAATATTATTATGTATTCTATAAAAAGTAGCTCAAAACTACTTAAACTATAATAAGTTCTTTTAACCTTTGAGGCTCTAGGTCTCTTTCTGACTCTCTTACCGCTCTCTCTTGCTTCAAAAATGTTTTTGTAATTTTTTCGACGTGTCCAAATCATTTGGGCATGTTCCGAGTTTTATAGAAGATAAGTAATTGAACATAACATTTTGAAAAATGTATTTTATTAGAGACCGTACAATATGCCCAGCACCAAAATAATAGATCCCAAGCACAGCTACGCTAAAGAAAAATTTGAAAAACTAATAGATTACACAAGATATATGAATGGACGGATAAAAGAACCTCACAATCCTGTAAGTCAAATGATAAAATATATGTTTATTTAAAGCAGCTTTATGTTCCGCCCAAGCCATTGCGTGGAAACTTTTCACCTCAACCTGCCACTCACACCTGCCTCGGCATTACTTGTTAATCTTTCTTTAACGCCAAAAAGTTATTTTAGAGAATTATTATAATTTTTGGTTGAAAGAAAAATACAACACCACTCTAGGCTAAAATTAAAGATTTGATCATACCAACCACAGGTCTCTCTTTTTAAGTTCTACCAATTTTTAGACAGATCGCAGGGAAATCCTAACTACAGCTCAAAAGAAGCTGTTCTCCTTCATCGACTCCCACATAAAGGATTTGAAGCGGCTCCTCTTTGAAACAGACATGGCGCTCATGTCCATGGTCTTGCTTAAAATGAACAAAAAAATGGACACATCTGAAGCTAAGATAAAGTCAACTCAGGCTAAAATACCATTCGGCCTTTATACAAGTCCTGGTAAGTACGTATAAAATACATTTTTATATCGAACATATTAATTCTTTGTCTGTTGGCACATCTGTTTAAGAGTGATAGGTTAATCCTCCCTATTAAGCATATAGCAGCGTAGACAGAGGGAGCCCTTCTTCACGCATCGCCAAACTTTCGAAACATTTTTATTTAAAGTAATCATAACAACAGTCGTAATAAAACATAAGTAATTTAATTTTTTAGAATTCAAATGCCTGGGAACGTCATATTACATAGCGTCGCCACACAACCAAGAAGATGTGCAGATGATACTTTCAAGCGAGAGAAAACCACACTGCTATACCTTTAGAGGTAAATGGAAGCAACTCTGTAAAGGAATGTCTTGTCACTTGTCTATGTTCGAAAAAAAAACCTACATTTTAAAAGGGCCAGTCAATCCTATACAAGGGTTGCAAGGCCCAGGCAACTTTTCTGAGCTTCTTATCCTAAAACACGATGAGCACTGGCACGGTGTATTCATAGAATGCTAGGTTTTTCCTTTCTTAGGATATGGACCCTCAATTACAGTACATATAACGATTATATTACCCACATTATATTTTAGGTGCGTTTGCATTTACCGGATTCTATCATCGACATTCCGAGACCACGTACGTGGGGCCTCACGCTGAACAGTTTCAAGCGAAAGATCCGAGTCAAGGCTTGTACTGCCATTCGGATGACAACTGGAGCGATGCACAATGCATTTATAAGTATATAGTTTTAGCTATTTATAAAGATAGGTATATGTTTTGACTACTGGGCCACATGTAAGATATATTAAGTAAAAATATACTTTTGGCCCGGACTGGTTAGGTATCTTCAATATTTAATGACTCTATTTTATAAGGTTACTAGCGGACCCGGACGCGGCTACGCCTGCTTCAACTATAAGAATAGATATTTATTAAATATATTCATTAAATTATTTTCAATTTTCAATTGAATTCGTAAGAAATATATAAGCTTAAATAATCAAAAAGAATAATAAGTAGCGACATATTATTAGAAAAAAATATCTGAGTTATTAAAATGAACCAACAAAAGGATTAAAAGTAACTAAAGGATAGGTTTTCTTAATATTAGAAAAAGTACCTAAAGTTTTCCGTGCGTGCGTACCTAGATATCGACTCTATGAAATAACTAAACATTTCTCTCTATTAAATAGGATAATTTTTATAAACAGCAAATACTTACATAAAAATTAACAATAATTCGAAAATGTATGAAAATTTATAAAACCGTCAACGTCACCTGCCCGTTCGCGTCGGTCATACTGTGCCGCCCGTAGGCTGGGTCATTTGGAATCAGTGATATATCCTTACTTAATAATTTATTAGAATGTTATACAGTAAACTATAATTTCAATCTAGATAAAATGCTAAAAGTGACTATTATATTTATGTTCATAAGAATGAATATCAAAATGTCGCGGTAACGGTTGCGTAGCGACGTGACGGTTGTTATTAACATGGCAGAATAAATTGTATGTCAAATTAGAAAGTACTTTAAAATATATTAGTATTTATGTGTAATGTAATGTTATATAGCCTATAGCACTTCTGAAGAATGCAGCTTTGATACGAAACAAAAACATAGTAAATCGGACCAGTAGATCCAGAGATCTTAGCGTTCAAACAAACAAACAAACAAACAAACTCTTCCGCTTTATTATATTAAGTATAGATTTGTGAGACCATAAACGTAAATAGATTAGAGACTGTTGTAAAACTTTTGAGAAGACTAAAATAAAAACTTTTCTTTAAGAATAAACCCCAGAGAAGAATTCCCCGAATCCGTTGAATATGAACCAAAAATTTCCTACTACTGCGGGCCGTACCGCTACTTTATACCGGCCACGACTGACATTAGATGCATCTTCTCAATATTCTCCATGAATTTTATTCTTCGTTTTGGATATGATGGGGTCACTTATAAGAGCTCAGATTTGACTTTTGTAAGTATATCTATATAATAAGTTGCGCGATCTAGACTAAATAAATAAAAGTGATGTATGAGTGACATATTCTAAGTGCCCTAGGTAACCGTGACAGGCGGTCTGTACTGGTGGTCTGTGTGGCAGTGTTCTGATATCGAGGCAAAGTGCGGCGTTAAGTTCAGCAAGTCAACAGGCAAACTATCTAGAATGCGGAAACGAAAGTGTCTTAATGGGAACTAATATTTCCAATTTTCACACAGATGTACCAAAACGGCCAGGTATTTTACACGGACGAGCCGTGGGCGGGCATGTCTTGCTGGAACTGGGCGTGCAAGTGGAGGCACAATCAAAATCAACGCTCAAACGAATTCTTCGTTAATTGAATTACATTTTGAAAAAATAAAAAACTTTTGTTTTATTTTCATTACTTTTTAGGGTTCCCGTAATTTTTAAGGAAAAAAGAAACCCTTATTAGAACACTTTGTTGTCCGTCCGTCTGTGTATCAAGAGCCTTTATCTTAATAATGTTTGGTGATATAGAGTTGAAATTCAAACCAAATACTAAGATCTATGGCCCCATGATTTCCTTAAAAAAAGTATTTATACTTATACTTAAAAAAAAAGATATGGCCGTTTATATCAACCATATTTCGACAAAAAATCTGAAAACTATAGAAAAAATAATAGCCTTAAAAGGGGGCAAAATTTTATATTAAAACCGATAGTTCAAGTGAGGCAACACATAAAAGGGCTCTAAGCTAAGCTTGAATTTCAGAATAGGCGACACTTCCAATTTTTGTACGGAATCTTCGGTGGGCGAGCCCGAATCGCGATTTACGGTTTTTTTTATAAAGGACATAACAAATCCAAGTACAGTAAAGACAAAGAGTCATGGTAGCCCTGAAGAAACAGCTTATGCGAAACTAGTATTAAGTCATTCTGCACATTGCCTAATATTCCAGATATTGCATTTTTTATGGCAGAACTTAATGCCGCTCTTTGTATATGAGAGCGGAGAAATGAAAATAATTTAAATATTTATGTTATTTTTAGCTTCATAACGTATCATAATATAATGTATTCCTTCAAAGTGCCTTATTGATTTTCATAACATCAACATTTAAAAAG
Organism: Heliconius besckei; assembly: GCA_018249835.1. Taxonomy (NCBI): domain Eukaryota; kingdom Metazoa; phylum Arthropoda; class Insecta; order Lepidoptera; family Nymphalidae; genus Heliconius; species Heliconius besckei. The sequence continues at coordinate 16,765 of DWNA01000165.1, read as the reverse complement.
AAAGCATGTAATTAAAAATAGGAAAAATAATAAAAACAACATTAAAATTAATAGCTAACAAAGCATTTTATTTATTATTAACAATAATAATCGATTTTAATAACCAACAATAACGTTATTTACAATATCTACAGTACATAAACACTAAAAATATATAAACTAAAACTATACTATATTATGCATTAAACTGACCGAATATGACAGCTTTGAACAATATAAGCCATGCACTTCCACTTCATTAACATCAAATTCACAGTTTTGAACATAATATACAATTATTTATTTATATGCTTTGCATTTTTTAAGTTTTACCAGAGCAGGGTGTTGAAAATAATTTATTTTTAAATTTCAAAATTATGCTTTTTATAATTTTAAAACAACCAATTTGAAGTTAAGAAACCCACATTTCAAAATTACACTTTATTTAACTCTGTATTTCATTTTTATTGTAAAATACTTCCATTCATTTAATTTAACTAATATTAAAATGACTTAACGCAACCACAAATTAATTAAAAAAAAGTTAGTCAAAAGTAAAAATGTATGTAACATTAAAACAAAATCTTAAACTCATACAAATTTTAGGTTAATGTATATAATTCTTATTTTTATTCTTAATTTCTTACGTCTTTGCATTGTATTAGTTGCGCTTTCGGGGATAAAGCGAGACAAAATATAGCTATAAGAACATTTTATTCTGTTTTGTCTCTTTCACTTTCACGAACGAAAGGACAAACAAAATGGCACCTTATTTTAAAAACATAGATGAAGGCAATATGTCGAATAAATTTAAACATAATGAAATTGTAAAACACTGTTTAACAACCTCATACATTTTTTATAATAAGTAATTCAGTTTTTATAATGTATTTCTACAACTTTATTACAAAAAATCTGAATCATTTTTTTTTTGTTGCAGTGAAAATGGAGTTAAATTTAATTTTCATGAACGACACTAGAACAAAAAGATAACGACATATCACATTCATGCATGCATGTAATCAATTATACTTAATTTTATTTAAACAAAACATAGCCTTGTTTTTATTTTACTTATAAAAAGCCACACCTACTATGACTACTTCTATAAGCATTTCACCAAATCAATTTAAAATAAATAAAAATATATTTATTTAATATATTGTATATCCTTAGAAAGTTGTTTATAATATGTTTGTCAAAAATGAAATCACAACGTCTGAGACGCGATGGTTGTGAGTTCGATATCTGTAATGTAATTACTTCAAAACTTATTTTAAAGCCGTGAATCATAAACTGGGAACAAAAATCATTTGTCTAATATAACATATTGCACACATATTTAATTACTAATAACATATAGTTATTTAATAAATCCAGACTTGTAAATTATTATTATTAAAGCTTTACGCTGTGACCAGCGTGGTAGAGGGTTTAGTGTCTGAAGCAGATCCTGTCTAGGATTTTCTAATATTACATTTTTTCTCTTTGTACTACAACAGTTACAAATGTTAATCCTAATAGTTTTCCAAAATTTAACATTATCGATATATTTTTATTGCAAATAAAATTATATTTATATATAATATATATAAGTAATTTTACAGCCGTCGCTTGGCTTATTTTAACGTTATTGAATAAAAAATATATTTTATTATTATACAATTAACAATAGTCATATATTATAATAAAGCTATTCTACAACCGATGAAACTTATCCAACATTAATGTCTACTAATGTACGAATCGACATAATGAAATTAATTTGATAAAACTTACTTGATACATCACTAATTTCATCAACGTTTATACTTTCTTACGTTTTTTTCAAGTTCGTAATCTATCGAAGCAACTTATGACGTGATCCAGAAAATTTAATACATAGAAATATTAAATTAATTTGGATCCCCCTGGATGGATTTTTCCCTATTCCACGATAGATATTCCGCGGCTTATTAGGCTTCGGAATACCTATAACAATAGCTCCATTCGTCGGGGAATGAGCACTACTTTAGAAGGGAATTAAAAATAATGACCAATAGATATATGAACTGAGCCGGAAAGGACTTAAGCGTTCTATTTGATAATTTGTCGGGCCCCGGGGTCTTTCTATCTTTAAGATTTTTGATAATGACTTTGACCTCGTCTGTCGAGGTTACCTTTGCGGGGGCGTCAGCGCCCATTCTGCAACCTCGGAATCCACGCATGTGGCTCGGGTCGCAGGGCTGACTACTCGGAGTACATTGAGCTCCTAAACGGTCAGCGAGACATTCCGCTTTTTCGGTGTCGTCAGAGGCAATTGACAAATCTGACCTAATGAGAGGAGGCACACTCGGTGAATTCCGCGTGTGCCTCCTCTCATTAGGTCAGATTCCGCGTGTATTCCTAACTCCGCGGAGTCGGCGATGCCAGGTATTAATTCCTTTAATGGAGATTCATCAGAGTGGAGGAACTTTAAAAATCTCCTCTAGTCGATTACTGTTTTAGTGGGAGGGAGGGGCCTGAGGGGCGCTCCTCACCAAGTTTGAGAATAACTGGACGATGGTCATAATCTAAGTCTAGAATGGAATACATTGAACGTTGTAGCAAACCAACATTCGAAAGTACGAGTATATACTATATCGATAACCTCCCCTGCGCTGCGGGCACTAAAGCGGGTAGAAGGCGGGCCAATAACGTGAGCGTTATATTTATCAGTGAAGGCGAAGCCTCTTGCCGTTGACATGAGTGACCCACGAATTCCAAAGTGTATGTTTACTATTGAGATCCCCGATCAGAAGGACCGAGTCACCCATACTAAGTAGCGACAAAATGTCGCTTTCTAAAATTGGCCTTTTAGGCGAACGGTAAACTGAAGCTATAATTAAAGGCTGATGGCCTGTAAGGAATACCTGACACACCGACGCCTCGGCTGCTTCGAGAGACGGAGGGTCGAGTGGTATACAGTGTAAATTCTTTTTGTAATAAATCATAGTGCCTTCACCGTGGGTGGCTCTATCATTTCTTACAATCCTGTAGTTCGCAATGCCAGGACTACGAACCTCAGGCTTAAGAAAAGACTCCTGTATACATAAGATATCTAACTGATGGGCGTGCGCGAAGGCACACAATGCCTCTTTTTGGTGTTTGACACCGTTTGCGTTAAAGGTCGCTATTAACAGGGCTCTTGGTTTAATACGCGCGAGTTGCGAGTCAGCGGGCAATGGGGTGGATTTATTTTGAACCGCCATTGGAAAGTCTATACTGCTACGAAGCCCTGGATGGCTTCTAGGAGATAAATATGATCGATAATGGCTTGAGCGCGGTCGCCGGAACCATTCGTGTTCCTTAATTTGTCCGTGAAAATTTTGATTTCGTTGAAATCAAAAAATGTAGCGAAATTTAGCACTAGTGCTAAATTAGAGGGAGCGGCGCGGGAAGGTGAAGACGCGTCGCGGGAATGCGCGGGCGCGGCGCGGCGTCTTCTCGCTCTACCACTGAAGCGGGGGCAGGGGAGACCGGCGACGCAGCGTTGTTCGCGCGGGAAAGTTTGCCCTTGGGCTTGTTAGCCTTCTTGGACGGCGGAGCGGCCTTAGGGGCCTTGGCCTTTCTTACCTTATCCTTACCTTACCTTACCGGCTTAGCCGATCTAGAACCGACGGTCTCGAAACCGTCGTCCGAGTCCGAGGTCGAACAATCGCTCGCCTCCATCTCGTGATCTGAAGTGGAACGGGGGGCGCGGGGATACTCCCTCGGCGGGGCGACTTTGGAGTCACTTGGCCTGTCGGAGAGCATCGGCAAGGCGCCACGTAGCTCAGCAGTCGCAGGAGTCTCGAACCACAACACTAGTATATATAACAACAACGAATATATTTAATAGGGGCGTCCAATAATGCGACAAGGCCGGAGCGATGCCGAATCGGATCTGTTGCCGAATTCTGGAGGCTATGCGTTATAAGAGGCTAAATTCAACGCCAAGAATTAACGATGGAGCGGGGAGACGAAGGTCGATTAGTCATCCTGGACCACACTAAAGAAGGAAAGGAAATCTTCAACCTGAAGTCACCGGCATCAGGGTCGAATCCCCACACACGAGGGGTCTTATAGGGCAGTGTCACCGCTGCCAATTCTACGGCCACTCGGCCAGAAACTGCTTCGCGGTTTCGGCGACCGCAACCAAGCGTTAATCGATCATATCGATCCCCTGGGAGACATCGCGGGCTTTATAGCTAAATAAACTTTCCAATGGCGGTCATCAATAGATTCACTCGCAACTCGCGCGTATTAAGCCAAGAGCCCTGTAGATAGCGACCTTTAACGCTAGCGGTGACGCCAAAAAGAGTCAATAAGCGCTTTCGTGCACGCTCATCAATTAGATATCTTTTGTATACAGGAGTCTTTTCTTAAGCCTGGGGTTCACAGTCCTGGCATTGCGAACTACAGGATTGTGAGAAATGATAGGGACACCAAAGGAGGCGGCACTATGATTTATTACAAAAGGTATTTACACTGTATACCGCTCGACCCTCCGTCTCTTGAAGCAGCCGAGAAGTCGGTGTGCCAGGTATCCCTTACAAGCCATCAGCCTTTGATCATTACCTCCGTTTACCGTTTAGGGAGTAGGCAATTATTAGAAAGCGATATTCTATCACTACTCAGTATGGGTGACTCGGTCCTTCTGATCGGAATCAGTTGTAAACATAGAAAATGGAATTCGTCGGCGACTCAAGCGAATAAATTCAATGAATATATTCAAACTACAATACAGAGTTGCTCGAAAGAGGTAACAAACCTACCTGAAGGTAGGTATGAAGGTATAGTAAGTAGGAGAGGAGGTAGGTAGATATCTTAGATAAGCTCAGGCGATTGATTAGACGTAGACATAAACTTATGCGAAGACACGACACGTACCCGACTGACGACAATCAGAGGAAATTTGATAGATTAAAGAGGAGAATTCGATTAGATTGCAAACTTCTGCGCGGTGAGTCGTGGGATAAAAAGCTCGAGTGGTTCGCTCCACTCCACCAGGCATTCTGGGCGCTGTCGCGAGCTTTTAGAGTCGATTGTCTCTCGTCTATGCCTCCTCTTATTAGGTCAGATTCGTCAATTGCCGCCGACGACACCGAAAAAAGCGGAATGTCTCGCTGACCATTTAGAAGCTCAATTTACTCCCAGTAGTCAGCACTGCGACCCGAGCCTCATCGCATGCGTGGATTCCGCGGTCGCAAAATGGGCGCTGACGCCCCCGCAAAGGTAACCCTTCCGCCCGACCTCGTCAGACGAGGTCAAAGTCATTATCAAAAATCTTAAGGATAAAAAGGCCCCGGGGCCCGACAAATTATCAAATAGAACGCTTAATTCCCTTCCGGCTCAGTTCATATTTCTATTGGTCATTATTTTTAATTCCCTTCTAAAGTAGTGCTCATTCCCCGACGAATGAAAGGAAGCTATAGGTATTCCCAAAACTAATAAGCAGCGGAATATCTATTGCGGAAAAGGGGCAATCTCCCAGTCCGCTCGACGGTCGCCAGCCAAGGTTCGAGCCCCGCAGGGGGCGCTCTTACAGCCGTTGACTTCCTCACAGGCAGCCACGTAGTGTTTGCTTTTCATCAGGGACAGAGTACCCTCTTCCCTACCCAACCGGTGCCGCTGTAAAAGCCAATAGGGCTCACAGCATTAACCACAAGCTCAAAAAAAAACCCAAAAAAAAAACTTAACTTAAAGATCAATTGAATTTTATTTAAAGTTTCAAAATCCGCTACCTTAAAATAATTCCTACTAAATTTAAGAAAAAAAATAGTATTTGGTAATTTAACTAGAAAGCTCAACTATAACATTACTTAATATTAATCAAATATTTAACATTTATTTATATTTAATTTCATTTAAACTGTTTATTTCTCAATTATTATTTTTTTCAGTGTTTTCATACCGTATTTTACTATTTCTTCGAAAAGTGTAAGAGAAGACATACATACATAAATATATAAAATGAAAACTACAACCAAATGACTAAAGATCACCTTATTCAAATTAGCATAAAATAGTATACATATAGACAAAAAAAATCTTTATATATATTATATATAATTATATATTAAGCAAAATAATAAAAAGGATATAGATATCTCCACCAGCCACCATTATTCTCTTCTTCTTCGGCTTTATCGCTATCTCCCTCTAATGCGGGTGTTTCCTGTGACTGAGTGAGATAGATAAATTATACATTAATTTATATAATTTAGGTTAAAATCCAGTAGAAAGATGTGTATAAATACAGAAAAAGTGTTATTTTATTAACCACATTGTTAATATAATAGCCTTTTCCTCATATGTTTGATTATAAGAACTTTCATTTATTCATATACCTAACAACAATAAAGTATCTCATTCATAAGGTTTGCCTTTCTTGCTCACTCAGCAAGAAAGATATATATTTATCAGTTTTGGTTTAAATTAATTTCAATTTATTACATTTTTTAGCAGTTGTGCTGTTTGCTTTTTTCTTTATTTTTTTTATCTTGCCTTACAAGTTAGTGGATCAGATATAATTTACATCCAATTAAAAAGGTAAAGTAATTAAAATTAAACATGGTAACACTCGCAAATAATTAAATAAATTTATTAATTATAAAAACAAACTAATTTCGACTTCAAATTACTACTAAAATTACTACACTTACTTTTTTCTCATTTGGTGTTTGCGTTTCATCTTTTTTGACTTCTTTTGCTTTTGTATCTTTTTTATCTTCAATTTCATCATTTTCGGTTTTATTATTATCTATATTTAAATTTCGTATAAGAAATTCATCCGTTTGTGAACTCTGATCTTTTGTTGTGACACCATTCTCCATTTCTGGACCTTCTTTGGAAGTCTAGAAATTAAAAAAACAATATCCATACTTATATTATAAATTCGAAAGTAACTCTGTCTGTCTGTCTGTCTTTTACGCAATCAGGCCCAAACCGCTAATTTAGTTGTGATAAAATACTCATATAGAGATACTTGAGGGTCTCGGGATGAACATAGGATACTTTTTTTTTGTCATATCTGTAATATTTTCGATATATACCGATATATTTCGATATATATTAAAATTATTAATTTGACATGCAATTTATTCCGCCATGTTAATAACAATGGTCGCTACGCGTTGCTAAGCAACGGCTAGCAAAGTTTGTTGTTTTAAGAAAACGTCACCCAAAGTGAGTTTGCTTAATGCATACATGGCGCGCGCCGATATAGATTTTTTATACATTAACAAAAATTTGATGATTTCTATAATTTGATATTTATCCTTATGAAAATAAATATAATAGTCACTTATAGCATTTCATCTAGATGGAAATTATAGTTTACTGTATAACATTCTAATAAATAATTAACGAGATGTCACTGATTCCAAATGACCTAGCCTACGAGTGGTATAGTATGACCGACGCGAACGGGCAGATGACTGCTGCTGATTTTGTAAATTTTTATATATTTTCGAATTACTATTATTTTTTATGTAATTATTTGCTGCTTATAATTAATTTATCTCAGTTCGGTTATCTATACCGATGTTATACACTTAAAATATCGTGATTTTAATCATTTGGCATTGTATTTAATATTGTTCGCAAAAATTAATAATTATTTAATATAGAAAAATGTTTAGTACGCGCGCACGGCAAACTTAGGTACTTTTTCTAATATTAAAAATTTCCTTTAGTTACTTTTACTTCTTTTGTTTATTCATTTCGGTTACTCAGATATTTTTTTCTAATAATAAATCTCAACTTATTATTATTTTATAACTTATTTTAATTATTTAGGCTTATATTTTCGCGGGCGTAGCCGCGTCCGGGCCCACTAGTATATATATATATATATATATACAATAAGGCTGTGGCTCATGCGCACATGCGTGATCGTTGTAGGATCAAATTCTACTCGGGGGATAAAATATTGAATATTTTAATTTTCCTCATTCCGGTAACGAAGCAAAGCGCGGCGTTGAGTTAGTCCGTCACTCAACACAATGCCTCAAGAATTCAGCGGAAAGTGGAGAAAACAAATATCTTAATGGGAAATGGAATGACTTAAGACTAGATGCTCAGAGTTGTCATCAACAAATGAAATGTGCTGAAACATTTTCTCAGTAGGAACGGACAGGGCCATGTGTTCCGTGCCCACTATAGTCTCCAAATAAAGTAGCTTACCTCCATATCTTGCTCTTGTATTTGAACTGCCTCCTTCTGGCTGACTTGATCTGGCTCAAAGGGGATGAAATCTGGCAATTCCTGTAAATTGATCATTTTATTAAAATGACTGACATCTGACAATATAATAAATGAATCTAAATGTGTATAGTAAATATAAATATGTCAGATTAACGTGCCCAGTATGATGGACGAGTTGTAGCTGCTCTATAGTTAGGTTTACTGTAGTTTGTCTCATTTTTCACTCATTACAAAAAAAAAATTAAAAATAAGATCAATCTTAATATCAAATCTGCTAATTTCAGATCAGCCAAGTCTGCATTCAAACTAACTACGCACCTGTGGCGATCTGCCGGCGACCCAAGCCCTATACTCCTGGGCAGCCCTTCTCATCCTGTCCAAGTAGACTGGAGCAGCTCGACTGGAGGCCCATGCAGCGACGCCCCCCGGCATCCCACCCACTGCCGGCTCATCGTAGTAGGTTAGTACGAATTCCATTCCAGGCTGAGGTAAATAAAAATTTATTTATATATAGTTAATTATGTGAGTGAGTTGAGTTACACCCTGGTTTCCGTAGATAACAGGCTTAGCAGAGAGAACCTAGTGTTAAGATACACCATTCTTTGAAAAAAGAGATCACAATCCCTAAGCCCTAAAGTAGGACCCCAAAACTCTGAAACAGAACCCATAACCCTTAAAACTCGTACCTTTTCACTTCCATGAATAGTTTTAACCACCATATGACTCCAATACTCAGCTACACGTATAGCGTGCTTCGTTTCCGGTACTTCTGGATGTTCACACGATTTTGACACTATTATATACACTTTATTATTCACATCAATATTTATTCCACTTGTCACATCATTATCACCATAACTCTCTAGTGATTTCCTTTTAGCATTTGAGTTAATGTTCACTCCGTAAGTTATCGGTTTGTTTATTTTCTTTTGAGTCACTATATCATATTCTTTGTGACGCCTTATATAGACATAGTCGCGGTTTGCGAATAGTCTCTGTAAATGAAAAAAAAATCTTTAGATCATTTTTTGACCTTTCTTTCTGGTACAAAGACATTTATTTATTGAAAATATTGAAAAACAGCGTGTTGAATGGCAGAACTCAACGTCGCGCTTTGCTTTGACACCAGAGTGAAGGAATGGAAATATAAATTTAAATAAATATTTCATCTCCTCGAGTGGGGATCGAACCCACAACCAGTTTTACAGTCACACTCTGTGCCCCTGCGCCACGAATGGCCTCAATAAATACATCACCTTAATTTATATAAAATATTATCTATTTATATAAAATCGAAAGGTCACTCATCACAAAATCTCAGAAACTACATGTGCTAGGAACCTCAAATTTTGCATAGGAGTTATTTATAGGACGAAGGTACTCGCTAAGATGGGAATTTGCAATATTCGACTTCTAAAGGGTTGTTTTTGGGGTTGAAAGTTCGTATTAAACTTCGTTACTACAAATGCTAGGAGTCTCATATTTAAATGGACATCACTTATAGGACGTAGGTACTCATGGAGACAGAAATTAATAATAACGTACTTCACGCAGGCGAAGCCGCGAGAGGGCCGCTAGTTTTATATAAAATATAAAGTAATATTATTATATTTTATGTACGTAATGTCACTTTCAAGATACCAAACCCCTATTTTACTAAATTTCCCCCGACTTACCGGCCACAAGACCTCCCAGTGCAGCACCGCCTGTCCGGGGATGCCCCGCGCGTCCCTCTGCACGATGGCCAGCGCCGCCACGGCGTTGTCCCACACGCGACGGTAAGCGCCGTCTATTTGTACCGCTGCGAAATCACTAGCGGATATTTCTGGATAGCGACCGTACACTGGAATAATATTTTGAAATTAAATACATTAGCTTCACGCTGTCTCCTGCACACAGCAGGATTAGCAGAGGGAACTTAGTGTTAAGACACTCCATTCCCCACATTCCGCCAATTCCGAGTGGCGGAACTCAACTCCGCCCTTTACCTTAATACCAAAGCGAAGAAATGGAAATATAAATTTTAAATACATAAATATTTCATTTTCTCGAGCGGGACAACCAGTTCGTTTACAACAAAGTGTGACACTTTGTGCCCCTGCGCCACGACTGGGTTCTATATATTTTTAAATATGTTGAAATTAATGTTATATATTGAACCTAAATTATAAATATTTTTTTTCATATAATTTCGCAAGCTGTAGACAGAGGGAAATTAGTGTGGGTAGTGTATATTTTTGTTTTTTCCTGTTTGTGTATTTGTGCACGCTAATCTCAGAGACGGCTTATCACATTTAAATTCTATTATCATTAATTAGATTTTGGCAAACTATAAAAAACAATTAAAAAGAAACACAAAATGTTAAGGCGACATATAGTGTTTATTTTTTTTAATAGGTTCATAAATATAAAAGTTATATGAATATAATGTGTTTTGTTCGACAGGATTGCTACAAAATCACCTTTTTTATAGAAAAAAATTGTTTTTAATGTAAGTACAGAAACAGTCTTTAAAATGATAATGTTTTTAAAACCCGAAATGATCAGATTAGTAAATAAATAATTGTGTAGTTCAAGCGGGCGAAGCCGCGAGCAAATCATATTATCTAAGGTAACAAAAAAATTTTTAGGTGAAGTTTTCAAAATAAACGATAATGAGCAACTATTATTCCGCTAAGTGAATACTTTCCAAAACACAACTCTCTATTATCTCCTCTGTTCAATAGCGATATTTAACGATGCCATTCATTCACATAGAACAGCAAAAACACTTGGATTATAAGAAACAACTTAACACTGTTTCCCGAATCATTGTATTTCTTCACTTAGTTCACTATCTTGTTACCAGTATGAGCAGATTGAAAATTCCGAGTTCCTATATAAAGAAATAAGCCATTCTGTCAAGTGGAAATGTCCCACAACGGTCAGGTTTACAGATAGACGATATACCGGGAGGTCATGACGACTATTTGTTATAATTTTTTTTTTGTTTCCCTTTGTATATATATAGCGGGGTAGGCAGAGAACTGGGAACCAAATGTTAAGGCTTTTCGACAAATTTTAGAGGCATTGCATGTTAAGTCACTTGAGTGGCAAAACTCAATGCCGTGCTTTGTTTCGTTACCCAGGAAGGGAAATAATGGCTTACATTTTGTAATTATTATTTAACAATATTACCTCATGCGGAATTGAACCCATTACTGTCTTACTTCTAATGATAAACCTACCTTTATAGGCATATAATCCTCCTGGCTTATATTCCTTACGCCATATTATGACATCTTGTGCTTCCATATACGGAACCCAGCCGTCTGATCCTTCTTTCTCCTTTTGGGGATCCTTACACCTAAAATATAAGTATTTTTTTTACTTCAATCCCACATCACATTAATGCTTTAAAGTAACTCGCAATGGTAAGTAAAAAGATTACGTATTTTTTTCTTAAAATGTATATGCAAAATTTCATGATGATTAGTTTAATAAATAGCTTATGCGTGAAAGTGTCATGCATACATCATACAACTTTGTAACCTTATCCAACAACAAAAAAAAGATAAATAGCATGACCCACACAACTTACATACAATATCTGACACCATCCTGCTTCCTGTCTATCGCTAAGCGAGCCCCACATCCTGCACAGTACAGAGTTGACTTTGCTAGACCCTCTGCATTCTCTAGTTCTAATAATAAAGCCTGTAATTAAATAATAAAAGCAGTTATGTTAGAATTATTACAAATTATACAAAATCATTGAGGCTGTTGTGAAAAGTTTGACAGTATGTGACTGTATGTCAGAGAAGCACATTCAATGTCTTTTCAAGGAAATGATTACATTTATCTAAGAAAAGTAGACAAATAAAGGAGGGCCTTAGAAGTATATGACATCAAGCTATATTTAATTTTTTATAAACTTGTTACAAACTGTTGTTGTTAATATCTATAGGGGGGACATTAACACTATAAAAAATGACAAAAAGTTATGAATTTTCAAATTTACATGCATCAGGCCTAGCTTAGAAAATTTTGCTTAAGATAAGATTTATACAATAATGTCATAATATGTTACATAGAATGCATGCACATTAACAATGACAAGTTGAAAATTTAAGACATTTTTCTTTCATAATTTTGTAAATTATATTTTTTCAATTCTCTAGTAACAGGGTTTGTATGTTTCAGAAGTTTTGTATTATTATATTATTGTAGTTTTAAACATGATTACATAGTACAATGCATTTACAAGTGGGAACATTATTTAATAAGCTTCACACTGTAGCCCAAGCACAGTAAGGTAGACAGAGGGAACATAGTGCTGAGACACTCATCATTACATAATGAGTGCCGAAATTCAACTCTACATTTTGCTTTGACACCATAGTAAAGATATGAAAATATAAATTTAAATAAATATATCGCTACCTCGAGTGGGGATCGAACCCACAACCAGGGTACCCACAACCCACCATAGGGTAAGGCATAACCATCATAATAAGTGAAAAAAATTGTAAAATAAATTATTATATTTCATTGCCATTTTTAGTTGTTAGTATAGTAAGTGTAGAAATAAAGTAAAGTATAAGAGAATTTATTACGCTAGTACGCTATATAGTATTTCTATCTACGTATCTAGCTACATTATACACAAAAGTAAGAGCTGTTTTACCAACCTGTAATTCTTCATCGGATATACCTTGGTCGCAACTGAACGAATCGCTGTGACTTTTATAAACCGCAGTAGCAGATAAGAAAAAAGTTCTTCTCGGACGTAATATATTATGTTTAAATATTTGTATTACTTCCCGGAAACCGCGGTCTCGAATACAACGCCTTACCATCGAACTAACAGCATTTTTTCTCGTCCATACAGTCAAAAATCTCACTATAATTAAGTCCTTTAGAATCAACTTTAATCTTAAAGTCGACATGATTAATTCACCGGTAACCGGTATTTGTTTAGTCTATTTATAATATATATGTTACATTTTGATTGCGTTACTGTATAAATATGTATATAATTTCCCTTAAATTATACAGAAATAAGAATTAAGACAGACGGTTGCGAAATATAACCTAAGTATCCAGCATTCATAATTTTTGCCCTTGGTCCTTATGAGCACAGAACATATAAGCTTATGAGTTATGACATTAGACATAGATTATAGATAACGGACGAGTTCACATAATACAGATAATATATTATACAAAAAAAACCTATTATTTTCTCAGTGTTGCCCTATAAATACAGTAACGTATGTGTATGATTTGATTGATTTGTAGCAGCAGCCAAACTTTCTAATTCTATGGTTAAGAAATTTAATTTTTATTTATTCAATTAGATATTTTGTCAAATTAAATGTAGAAATTTCTTTCTTTTCATTACGTGGAAAATAAATAGGGAATAATTTGTAATAAAAAAGATTTCTGACATTGAACTAAGTATATATTGCTAAGCAAGGTCACAATGAAACCACATATAATTTTCTGTATTTTATGATTATTACGATTACGATTTTATGTACTCTATAACATTGTTTTAAGCACCTAATATGATAAAATTATATAATAATAATATATTTTTTATACATATAATTTTCCAAAGTGGCAACACAAGCCTCTCTCTTTCATTTCCGAGATCGACGACGAGCGGTGGCGTTCGTTCGATCGCTTGGCCACTTTCAACGTCATCTTTTAAGACATCTAATGTCTGATTTTCGCATCCCACATGCTTAGGGGTAACCGTATTAAGAAGAAATCCAAGAATCCCCGCACGAGGAGAAAAGTACGAGTGAGAGTTGCAAAGATAAATGTGAACTAGAAAGTGTGTGAGCAAAGTCGCGAGGTATCGACGTCCGGTTCGATCTGGATTTGACCAGTTAAAACCGATTTGCGGGCTGCTTTCCCCCTTGAATCTTTTTGTTTATAGTGTGTTTTGTATAACAATAGCTTAATTTTGTTATTTGGAACTTTATTTTCGTCAGTCCGTAACGAATTTTAACGAAAATGTCTGAGGAATCGTCAGCGGATCGCAATGTCGAGATATGGAAGATCAAGAAGCTTATCAAGAGCTTGGAAATGGCTAGGGGGTAAGTTTTTAATGTATTCAATTAAATGGAGATGACGGCGCGAATATTGTGGCTATATGATTGGTGATAATGCCAACTAGGCTGCGTCATTACGTTGGTGGTATGCGCGAGGTGCATGCGCGTTAAATAACCTCAGAGTTATAAGAAAGGAAAGAAATGCGCATAGTTCAAACATATAAAATAACTCATTGTTAGCTTTTGCCACTTTTTCTACTCAAAGGCCTGATTTCGGCGATGACAGGCACAAAACAATCTGTCAGCGACTATGTATCGTAGTAGAACATAAATGAGATTAAAGCAGTAGATTTTGTACAATATTATAAAACAAATAGCGGCCGCCTGCGGCTTCGCCTGCGTGAACTACCATATTATTAATTTCTGTCTCCATGAGTAGGTACCTACGTCCTATAAGTGACATACATGCAAAATTTGAGACTCCTAGCATTTGTAGTAACGAAGTTTCATACAAACTTTCAACCCCAAAAGCAACCCCTTAGAAGTCGAATATTGCAAATTCCCGTCTTAGAGAGCACCTACGTAACTCCTATGCAAAATTTGAGATCCCTAGCACATGTAGTTTCTGAGATTTCCTGATGAGCGAGTGACCTTTCGATTTTTTATATATACTATATATAGAATATTTTCGCGTCGGTCATACTCATACTGTGCCGCCCGAAGGCTAGGTCATTTCAAATCAGTGACATCTCCTTAATTATTTATTAGAATGTTATACAGTAAACTGTAATTTCAATCTAGACAAAATGTTAAAAGTGACTATTATATTTATTTTCATAAGGATGAATATCAAAATGTCGCGGTAATGGTTGCGTAGCGACGCGACGGTTGTTATTAACATGGCAGAATAAATTGCATGTCAAATTAGAAAGTACTTTAAAATATATTACTATATATGTGCAGCTTTCATACAAAACAAAAACAAAGTCAATTGGATCAGTAGATCCAGAGATCTTAACGTTCAAACAAACAAACAAACTCTTCCGCTTTATTATATTAGTATAGAAGTATAGATGATAGACTGGTCTAGCTTAAAAACTTTCAAAAATTTCGCTTGTTTCTGTGAAATTAATTTTTCCTGTGACTATATTGTCTTGAACAAAAGATTTAAACTTAAAGACTTATTCCAAACAAAAAAAATGAAAATTTATTGTTATTTGCTTTTAAATATAATAAAATTTTGCTCATATAAATATGTATAAATTATGTAGATAGTAATTTTGACAATAAACTATTTATAATTACTTATTCATAAATTAATTGCTATGGTTGCAAATTATACAGCAACTTTACATCTTAATTGTAGTTACTTTAGTGAGGGATCAATTTACATTTAATATTCTATTTTTATTCAAACTAATTATTATTGGATTTTCAATATATATTGGAATTTCTTTTTGATGTGTGGATGTTATTAAAGTTGTTTAAGTAACAAACTTTAAGGAAAATGCAATACAAAAACATTTGACATCATAAATCTTGAAAACTGTAATTACTGTTGTGAAGTTTCACTAATTACAAAACTATAATATAAAAAATCTACCTAAATAACTTGGGGAACCTAGTGTTAAATCCCCACTTTCTAAATATTTTTGGGTTATAGCATGTTGAGAGACAACTCAATGCTGACTTTAGTCTTCCAGGGTGAGGAACTGAAAATAATATAGATTTTTTAGCATCATGCTGTATTCTGCACACACCTGGGCATACAAAAGGAACCTTGTGTTAACTCCATTCCCCATTTTATGGAAAGCTATAGCTATGTTACTTTTTATATTAATTGTTTTAACATAACTCTCTGTACCTGTGGTCTGAGTTACCGCTCCCTCTCATACATATTCTGCATCATATACAATTTTTATTTATTCCCATTTGATCATGCAAGCAAAGTTGCAAGTAAATGCTAGTATAATAAATTTCCTTATACACAGTCTAAGTGAATTGTCTATTGATTTATCACCACTCATCTGCTTAGGGTGGGTGGATTGCAACTTATTGATTATTTCATTGTTGTTTTTTCCACCCCTTTTGTTATTAAATAGTTGTGTATCTATGAAAGACTCATTGTTAAGCCCTTGTTTATATAATATGTAATTTTTGCTTTTTAAATCTCTTTTGTTTTTGTAAGTGAAATTGGTTTTCCATTAATTTTTGTGAATATTGCTGAGGAGATTATTTAATAATATTTGAAATACAGTGCTGATTATAATATTTGAAATACAGTGAATAAAAAATTTTAAAGTTTAAAATTTTAATTTTTAAATTAAAAAGTTTATTTAACACTCATCAAAATAAATCATACATAACTGTAATACCTTCGTTTTTGTTTTGAACTTGATGTTCAAAACTCTGTGGGCAACGTATATTATGGCGATGTTGATCAGACGAGACCTTATATTCAACTCTTTTATTATATATTTAATTTGGTTATTTATACGCTACAAAACAATAGTGGAACATTATTTCACAATTGCATT
>DWNA01000164.1:0-35069 GCA_018249835.1 Heliconius besckei | reverse complement strand
GTGTCTCATTAAATAAAAAAAACAATAGTTTTATTCATATAATATCCTTATTTTGTTGTGTATAATGCCTTATGTCATCAGTTTCGTAACAGACATTATCAGTATTGTTACTTATCAGTTACGTTACCAATTCGAAAATGTCCACTTTTCTGATTATGACCCTTATGTCATTTTTGTGTTGAAAATTATTTTCTGCTACTAAATAGATTATTTTAATGTGAGCTGACTAAGTGCTAAGGTTGTGGGGTCTATCCTAAAGAGGATGGGTTAAATTAATTATTTCTATTTCCTCAGTGATGGTATGTATATAGTTAAACTGAGTGTCACTAGCCCAATAAGATCTCCAACGAGAACCTGTGGTAAACGAGAATCTGAGAATCGGTGGTGTTCCTTGTCCAAATACGGCGCCGCAAGCGGGTTTGGATTGGGCACGCCCAGAAGAGCCAAAATCACATTCCAAAACAGGCCCTGGCATGGCCGTCGTAAACACACTTGACGGCGGAGTTTTAGTGGCAGAAGAACCAAAGGTGATTAGGCTAACGCGGCCTGAGGCGAAGCGAATTGTCCAGAACAGACTGCGATAGTGGAGCACTGTGGATCTACCCCACCACAGACACAGGACAATAAGTCAAGTAAGTTAAACTGAGTGTAATTTACCTTAACCGTGATACATTAGAGTACAGTTTCATATAGCCTGTTGTATCCGAACAGGGAGAGAGTGGAGAACACAATGACATTTTAATTGTCTCTATATATTATCTTTTCTTAACGTCTTAACGTTGGGTTCCCTCTGCCTACCGTGATGTGTTTGAGATACAGCGTGAAAGTGAATCAAAAAAATAGAAAATAAATAATAAATAAGTATAATGAGGTTGTGAAAGTTTAAACGTATGTAATCACTAAGCCCAATAGCTCGCGGCGCGCTAATTACTGTATTGTTTACTGCGCGACGAGTTATGCTTTACCACACTATCGTCTAAAAGTATTTAGAAAAATAATTGTAGTAATATTTAAATTGAATGTAACGATTTTTAAGTTTTTTTTTTAATTTTATTGAATAAAGACATAACGTTTTTTTTTATTTATTTAGCTTCATACCGAATATAGCGGGGCAGGCAAAGGGAATCTAGTGTTAAGCTTAAGACTCTCCGTTCCCCACTTACTGCCCAATTTTCGTAACGTCTTTATATGTCAACTTTTTTTTAAACTCGTTGCGTTACACATCACTACGCCCTCCGCTTTCAGGTATTTTTTAGGATTTCCTCAAAAGCAAAACCCGGAAGCATAAGGATCACTTCAGTTTAGTTAAGACCATTTATGTCGGGAACGCATGTGGGTATCAAGCTGAAATCAATATAATCTACGGCCTCTCTAGAGTTTAGAGCACAGAAAAAATCGAGCTTCTAAGTAAATGCAATCAAAAGAGCACTTATGTGTTGTTATCAAATTTAGCATAAGGTGAGAATATATAAAAGTAATAATTTATAGATATATCAAATATCACTACAAATTTATATTTGTACTTCGTTTCATACAAAAATATATGGAAATTGAAAATATTATGGAAGACTCACACTTCACTATTTTTCTTATATATAACTATTTAAATATAAAGTCAGTAATCAGCATCAAAAATCAGTTTTAATACAGTACCTAAGAATATCTTTAAATAAAACTTTAAAAAAAAGAACAAGCGATAGTGTGCACGCGTCTATAAAAGCTCATTTTGGTGCTGAAACAAGGTCTAATTGCCCGCCATTACAGGTCGGCTTTAGCCTAAATTTGCATAGATTTACGTAAACCGAACCTGCGAAGCACCCTCGGTCCGGCGCGGTCTAATTATTATTATGAATTATGTTTTTAATTACATGTCCCATTGCCGATTAGGTTTTAGACTGAGGCCGGCGCGGCGCGGCGTACAGAACCTGACTGAAAACGCCATGGTTGTAGATTCGATTTCCAGTCAACCGATTCCTGGGTCTGGAAACAAAGCGTAGCATTGAACCACTGAACAGGCAATATCTTGAAATTAGGGATGGAGAACAGAGTATTGTAACATTAGATTCCCTCTGCCTGCCTGTAATATTCTATTAAATGACTATTGAATAAGCCAACCAAGTGACAATGAAAATACCACCTCTCTTTTAAAATTCAACCAAAATTCATACATGCAACCCCATATGTAGATTAGAAACGAAAAGTACAAGTTACAGCAATCCAATTTGAAACTGGTCACACAAACTGCCGGCCCGCCACCATCTTTACTGGAATCTACACATAACACTGCCTTTTAAGCCACGATTGGACTTTGTCCAAAACGAGGATGTAGAATATGAAAAATTTTGTATCAGCAGTTTTATATTACAATAAAAATCTTACGAGTATATATCTAGTATCTTAATAAAAAACTACCCTCAGGAGCCTTACCCTTTATTCCCCATTTTTTTCCGAATTCTGGAGGCAGGTGGCGGAATTCAACACCGCGTTTTGCCTCAATACCAGAGCGAAGAAATGGAAACATAAACGTAAATGGAAATATAACAATAATTTAGTTTCGAGTGGGGATCTAACCCACAACCAGTCTCGTTTACGGTCTCACACTTTGTGTCCCTAGAATATAATAATAGGTATGTTATAAAATTCTAGTGTTTAAAGTAGATTTTGATTTTCAATATTTCCACACCATATCTAGGAACGTAGAGTCCTTGGTAGCAATTTGGCAGAACGCTAAATAGGGCAGTAGTAAAGTCGCCAGATGAACTTATCTTAACACGAGTTGGCTCGCTTATGCCTTCATTCATGATACATTCGTATGATACACGGCGAAATATTGTAGTGCAGGAATGTTGGAAGGTTTTGGAGCTCGATACCTTTAGGTTTGTTTGTGTTATTTTTTGTGGTCTTGCATTCCGCATATAGCTGTACAGGGGAACGCAGAGGGAACCTAGTACCGTTACCCACGAAGCCTTATTTTTTTAAGATATTACATGTTGATCGGTGGAACACGAACGCTTTGTTTTGTCACCAGAACAAAAAAAATATTACTTAATACTGATCCGCGAGTGGAAATAGAACCTAGATGCCTTACAAACACACATTTTTAAGCTGTAGGATAGTTAGTTCTTGCCGCCCTTCCTAAATTATCATTTCGTAGATTATTGTTACAAACTAACAAATTCGTTGAAACAGCAGGAGAAATCGTTATGTGCATAATTATGTTCTAACCAAATCAAGGTAGCGTAATGTCATAACGCAATAATCATAAATAATAGATTAACATTATTTTTTAAATATCCTCATTATTTTACTCTATATTTTTCAGCTCCCGAAAATAGAGGGAACTTAGTGTTAAGACTCAGGAACTCAACGCTGTGCTTTGCCTCGTTACCAGAGTTAGGAAATGAAAATATTAAAATCTCATTTCCTCGAGAGGAAATCAAACCCACAACCTGTCACGGTCAAGACGCACGTTTGTGACCCTGCGCCACGACTGGCTTCACTATTTCACATATGAACACTCTTTAAATTATATTACAAGTTAAATAAACGTCCTGCAAATTCTATTTTCGCCGAAACGAAGAAAGACTCCATACTAATGTACCAAGGCAACCAACCAACCAATAATATGGTTCTAACATATTTTTATGCTTTTACTTTTAATATGGCTTTGAAGATTTATGTATTTTCAAAGTAAATCATTATAAAAACTGTTTGTAACTTCTGATAGATTCAAAACTTGGAAATTATTCAAAATTTTTTTAAATCTTTTTTTTATGATTTGGGTACATCACGTGAGTAATCACCGCCGCCCACGACCCCGTCTTAGAGGAGCTACCGGTGCATTGTCGACCTTGACTTTTTCCCCACTTCTATTTTGCAGTTCTTGGACGCTTTTAATATGATTTTGTTTAATATACTGTTAGAAAACGGAATCGGTTAACGTTTTTAAAATAAACACGATTACGAGTACGTTGGAAACACATACCGTCTATATGTTTCCAACGTACTCGGACAGAGGTTCCACGTAATAACAATAAGTGGCATGTATCACTCAATAACAACACTACACACTAAATAGCTTCCAATCAGGGCTTCTGCCTACAAGCAACTGTTCCCGTTTAACACAATTCCACTGTTCTTATTGTCTTTTTCACCTAAATCTTACTTTTACACGAATATGCTAACAATACTCGAATTTTTGCGTTTCAATCTATGAATAATTTAATTTAGGTAGTAATTGTCTTTTTGTACAAAGTCGAGTTAAGTTTCCGACGAATATACGTATGTCGAAATATTGCTTATCGATTGTCGACAGTTGTAACTATTAACTGCTATCGATTATTGTCTTCGATTATTTCTTTAATTAATGTTTATTATCGATTAGTTATTATTATACATATTATTGATTATCGTTGATAATAAAAAAAAACCAGCTACCCATCTAACCAACAACAGTATAGGCAGAGGGAACCTAGTGAACCAGAATTCGGCGGAATTCTTGAGGCATTGCGTGTTGAGTCAACGCCGCGCTTTGCCACCACAGAACACATTTACTCATTTGGCCACGACATCAGAGCGAAATAATAAAAATATAAATCTTAATTAATTTTTCATTTCCTCGAGTCCCCACTCGAAAAAGAAAAAGCAAAAGAAAAATTGGAAAAAAGGAAAAATGAAAAAGAGGAAAAAAAAAACGAACCCACAACCAGTCGCGTTTACAGTGACACTTTGTGCCCCTGCACGATGACTGGTCTCAAAAAATATATGTTTTGTTTCTAAAATTGCCAAACTATCAGACAAATTGTGTTTTTTATTGCTTGTAATTTTTTACTTACTTTCGATTTTTTTATTCATTGTGATTTTTAATATTATTTTAGACAAGTTCAAGTCCATTATTACAGCCACGTAGAGATGTCAATTAACATTTTATTAAAAATAATAATATGATAAGATAAAAATATATTTATTTTATTATGTAATCAAATTTCTCATACATATTTAATACAACATGTCAAATCCCTATTCATTAAAACCATAAGTAGAGTAATATTTATTAAAACATACACAAAACAACAACTTTAGGCTTATTTACAAAAAATAAACACATATTACAATTGAACACTTTTTCTCGATCTTCTAGGGGTTTGAACATCTACATTCACTTCTTGCAACTTCTCTTCTTCGTTTGGCACTTGGATACTTTTACGTCTACTTTTATCTTTTTTGTGTGATTCTTGGATATTTTTATCTACTTCTTGGTTACTTTTACGTCTACTTCTTGTCATAATTGGACTACCTTCGATAGCATCTTGTCTTGTCGATCTAGGTTTCCTTCTTGATTTGTTTTCTTTTTCTTCGGTATCCATAGAAAATAGCTCACTATCTATTTTATGATCTTTGCTTTTTTCTTTTTTGAACTTTTGTATGTCTTTTGTAGTTTCTTGTATATCTTGATCAAATTCATCAAAGAGAACTACTTTAATAGATTTTTTTGATGATTTTTGGTTTGATTTTAGTATGCTTCGGCATGGTGTAGCAGTTAAGTTGATAGGCGTTAGGGGTGTGGGATCCTGTAAATAGAAAGTACATTTACTATAGTAGGCTTGAGACCTTCGTGGCCAGGGGCTTAAGCGGAAAATTGTAGTTAGCCCAACGAATGACATATTTAATATTTTTATTTCCTCACTCTGGTAATGAGACAATGCCTCAAAAATTCATCACAAAATAGGGAACAGAAGTATCCACATAGGAGTGTCCTAATATTAGATTCCCAGATTCCCTCTGCCTACCCTGCTATGTGTGAGATACAACGTGAAGCTAAAAAAATATACATATTTTCAGTTTCTGTATGCCCACACAAATGTGTGGTTTCCAAACGTGATGCAACCAAAATTCCAATATTAGTAGTTCAATATAGCAATTACATTGTCATAATTTGTCATATTTTTTTATAATGTACAAAAAAGTACAACTTATGTATTGTCAGATCATTTATATCTTAACAAAAAAAAAATGCTAGGAATTTATACATTAGTTAAGCATGCATGACAGGCATGTTGGTAAAGTGAACAGATAATAAATGAAGCTTGAATGATAATGAAATTTAAATATGTGATTAAAATGTCATTTTTTTTGCTGCACGTAGTATCCAGCGGTGTTTTTACGGTAGGTTCCAGATGTTCCAATTTCCGAAGAGAAACTAGGAAGAAACTGGGAAAGTTGTAACAAGCATACAAGAATTTGATACAAGAAGCTTGATGAGAACGTATGGCTTACCGTTCAGAGCGTTTGGACGGTTTCCAAGAGGCGAGGTTTCAAATCCCGCTACGTTCAATTTTTTATACGTTTTCTAAAAAGTTTAGAACATACCTAAACATTGAAAACTAAAGTTTTAGCCAATTCAATTTAAAAAATATAAAAAATATATTGTTTTCAGATGATAATCTGCCCCCACAATAGGTTTTTTTCATATATCTTCCATGTACAGAGATTATTTGATATAAATTTTTAGACAGTTATTATTACTTACATCAAAAACTTCGTTCTCTACATTCTTCCCAATAAGTGAAGCCCGAAGCATGGCATATGATGCAGCGTTCTGACATGACATATGTACATATTAGCTTTGGTAAATTATTATATGATTATTAATATGTTTATAATGAAATAGGGGCGCGGGTT
This sequence comes from Heliconius besckei, assembly GCA_018249835.1. Classification (NCBI taxonomy): domain Eukaryota; kingdom Metazoa; phylum Arthropoda; class Insecta; order Lepidoptera; family Nymphalidae; genus Heliconius; species Heliconius besckei. Next base: position 28,388 of record DWNA01000164.1, on the reverse strand, counting down.
CAAATTCAACTAGGGGAATAGCTTTCATACAATCGTTTTTGTGATTTGCATAAGTAAAGCATCATAAAGCATGAAAATGAATAGTTAGTAGAGATTAGAGTGTTAGTAGTGTTAGTTTTAAGGAATTTTTTCGCTTTAGACGAAATTATATTTTTTAGTATCACTCTGTATGTATGTTAAGACACTTCTATTTACCACTTTCAGTCGAATAATTGGAGCAAAGCGGGGAAAATGAAAATATTTAATATTTAATTTCCTGGGAATGTAATTCACAACCGTAACACACTCACATTCACACTCTTGTGGCGCCACACCACGACAGACTTAAATTTGAAATGTGGTTAATATATGTTGCCACACTTTGTCTACCAAAATAGGCCCATGGTTGGAATCACAATCAACGCGTTCACAGTCAAATCCTGTCTAATTACACCACAGTGACCTCAACATTCACAATTATTATTATTATTAGTACATGAATTAGTAAATTTGTAAAAAAAATATATTAACATTATTTATTTTAAAACATACTAAATACCTTCGAAGCTGATGCTTTCTTAGCTTCACTAGATAACACGGTTTTCAACAAACTCTGCTTTACCAATGGAGTGGATAGCGTAGGTGACTTCACTGGTGATTGTATACAGAAGAAACCAGCTTCAAATGTCTTTTGATGTTTTTGATCCTTTTGATCTTTTTCTTCTTGACATTGTTCTTCGGTTGGTGTTTGGTATGACTGTTCTTTCTTTGCTTTTCTTGCTGCTGTGAAAAATAGGTAAATGGATTGTTATATAGGTGGAACGCGATCAACAGTTGTCTATGGGTAGAGGAACACACCTATCCATTTCACCCCCATGTATGTTAGCCGTAGATGGTACAAAAAGTTTACTTGTGAAATATTCTTCCCATAGTGTGTGAAAGTTAATATTAACCACCACCCAAGTGCTTAGTCAATTTACGCCGGTGCTGAGATAACTTTACGATATCAAAATATTTGTACTTAATAAACATTGTCTGATGATAGTAGACTGTCACGCGCCACGACGGCCTCGACCCACGTTAACAGAGTATTTTAATGTTCACTTTACTCAACACGCAATAGCTGAAGATTTCGGTGGTAACCAAGGGAACATAAATGTCTTAATAGGGAACAGAGGGTCATAACGCTAGGTTCACAGTTTTTCTCTGTCTTCCATGCTATGTGCGGAAATACTAATATTACTTATAAATTATAAAATATAACAAAAGAAAGAAAACTTGACGAGAGAGAAAGATACCTAAACATCTAAACAAAGCAAATTACACATAAAATGTAGTGGTTTTGACTATTTTCTTTCTTGCACAAGAAAGTAAGGAAGTCCTCTCAGGAGGTGGGAGGATGAGGTTTGACAAGCCCTGGGACCATAATGGGTGAAAGTTGTGGCAGATCGAGAAGAGGGATATAATATAAAAAAATAAAATAAGGAGAAATGTTATTGCCTTATTTAAATTCACTTTTTCAAAGAAAATGTTCTGTGTTTGAATAAAAAAGGCTTTTTTTAATTATTATTCTTACTATTCTCTATTAAATCTTACCAGCAATCATATCCCTTAGGCGGCTGGTTGCGGCCGGTTTATTTTTGTTAACTAGAGGTTTAGGGACTGGTTTTTTTTTGACCTCCACTGGTTTCTCCTCCGTCCATTCACGGGCTCTCATCTCTTCCAATTTCTTAAATCTCATATCAACATTTACTACCTGTTAGATATAAAAAGAATATTATTATTAAGGGGAGAAAAATTAGTGCGGGGTTGAATTTCGCAATTTAATTCAGTCAAGAGTGAAGATAGGAGTATTTAACATATTTATAGAGAGTTCAACTCACTACAAATATCATAAATTGTTATAAAATTTACATATTAATGTCGACATAGCATGATATATAAACTTAATTGTTTTAGAACACTTGAACAGTCGCCATTTTTTAACATTAATTTCATCGTTTCGAAAATATAACCAAGAGTTCTTCAGTTCCGCCACTCAAAATCCTAAATGTGAAATAACACTTTATAAAAAACTTTTTTTTAGGTTTCTAAATCTATTTAAATTTTATAAAGCTGGACTGTTTGGTTGAACATGGAAGGTAATATATGGAAATACTGGTTTGTATTGAAAAGTATTATTTATGTGCCAATGCCTGTTTATCAAGAGAGGTTATAAGCTATACATCATGTTATACCATAGGCACTTAGAATGTTGCATCATATCATATATCACCTGCATAAACACCATATCCCAGAAACCATGGAGATCTCCGGGGGTAACCAAGGCTTGGCCAGGCTCCGGACACTGGCATCGCAGAAGGAGGGAGGCAAACTGTTGTAATTTCTGCGACATGAGCAGCCTCGCTTGCCCTATTGCTGATAATATTGCTTCCTATAAACATATATCTTTTATATTTATATATCTTTAATGTTTTTGTAGTTAAAATTAATAACTATTTTTATTGGTTTTAGGCAGTTGTAGTGCTGTCTAACAGTTGCTAACAGTTGTTTTATTCACATACAAAGAATCAATTTAATTTACCCCTTGGGTTTGTTTAAAAGAGAGAGAAACCAAAAAGAGATCCAGTTAAATTACTGCTTTAACCTATAAAATAAAAATCCATCTTTACAGACTTACAGAGTGTTTTTGTCATTACCACTTTCCATGAAACCACAATTTCAACTACTCTATATAAGCCTAATACAATTAAAACAAAAGAGTTTTTAATAAAATTATCAATAAACAACGCACCACCGCTCAAGCCCCATTTACGAAATCGAGTCGTAGGTATTGGCGGCAAAGTAAAGCTAAGGGAAACGAATGTACGAAGTATATACGAAGTTGCTTTTGCCTACACTTTTATATCCAAGGAACAGTGTAAAGTCAAAAATAAACCAAATATATCAACTTACTTGCACAGTATCCGGCAACTGCAGCTGTTCGGAAATCTTCTCCCAAGTTTCGCACATCTCAGTCATTCTTTTCATTTCAGAGTCCATCTGTCTTCGGAAAATCTCTACGCTGTCCATTTCACATAAATCGTCACCTAAGAGACCTAGAAAATTAAAGAAATATACATATTTACATTTTAAAGTTCGTGTATCATCAGTAGAGTAAAACTAGAACGAAAAATCAACAAAGTACAATATATTTTTCGTCCCAAAATCCACTCTATCGCCGAGCAAGAAACCAACAAAAAATCGGATCGGAGTCACAACAACGTAAACAACACTAACAAAACAAACTATTAAAAAGTATTCCATACCATTACAGAATTCACTGAAACATAGGAGAAAAATATATAAATATAATAAAACAAATATATACCATAAGTGTAAGTCGAATACAAATGGAAAAAAAAGGCAGCATTCTCATTCAACTTATTCATAGCAGTTCTTCAAGACATATTTCGAAACGTGAACTGGAAACACAAAGGAATCTGGCTACTTAATAGACATCTAAGACATTTAAGGTTTGCTTACGATATAGCTCTCTTTAGTGAAACACCTACAGAATTAGAAACAATCATTCAGAATCTTGTCAGAGAAATTAAATAGCAGGACTCAAAATGAACACCTAAAAAACTAAGATAATGACCAACAACATCTAAACTTCCATTAATATAGATACAAAACATGAAAGAATATGTCACCGAATATTTACCTAGGTTACCTCAGAAAACTAATGTCATTTGCCAAAACAGAAACGAGAAAGAAGTTAACAGATGAATAAACATAGCATGGAAAAAGTATTGATCACAAAAGGAAATTACAATCTGAAAATGAAAATGTTATGGATTCATGTATCCTACCATTCTTAACCTATGCTAGTCAGACTTGGACATTTTCCAATAAGATTAAGTTAAAATACTATCTTGCCAGCATGCAATGGAAAGAAGTATCCTGAAACTAAGAAGAATAGATAGAACATGTAACATAGACATATGCAACAAAACTAAGTTTAATGAGGCTCTGCAACATGCCATGACACTAAAATGGAAGTGGGCCGGCCAGGTGGCCAGGTGGCTAGATACTAGGGCAATAGATGGACACTGCAAACAAACAAAGTAGCTTGGCCCCTCTAGAAAAGACAAAGCGGGCATCAAAGGACAAGATGGATTGACGAAATCATTAAAACAGCTGGTACCAATTGGATTACCAAAGCTCAAAATAAATCAACATGGAGAAAGATGGAGGAAGCTTTTTATCCCCTCTGCTTCAGAGTAAAAACCAAATAACCAACAACATAATCATATAAACACCAACTTACTGTAGAGATGAATAAACCTAAATAAATACATTTTTCTAAATATTTTTAGACCATATCTCAAGTCTATACATTTGAACCTACAATTCTCCATCTCCTTTTTTTCATGCTTTTCCATCATGTTTATCAAAATAAACTAAAAATAATTAAAACATGGCATACCTTCTTCTATTTTCTTTTTAATTTCTTTCCTGGCATTATCTTTGCCACGGGACAGAGTTACGCAAGGACTAATCCTATTAACTGCCTCTGCAATCTGTTGAGGTGTCAACATTGGAGAACAAAGCTTTTCTTCTGAATTTGACTCAATTTTTGGTACAGGGTATTTGGGAGTAACCACTTTTGGTATTTTTATTTGAATTACAGGAGATTTAGCACCAGAATTGATACTACTTGATGAGGCCGAAGAATATTCTTGGGGACTAACATCTGGTTTTTTGCTCCTAGTATTATTTGTTCTATCAGGCCTACTTCTTAAGTTTCTCTCATATTGTTGTACAGGTGCTTTTTTAGTATTAGCTTTAACTTTACTCTTTTCTTGGATGAAAACTTTCGTCTTATTTTTATTTTCTACTTTAGCAGTAGTTTCTAATGTTGGTTTTATAATATCTTTCAAAATTGGATTGAAACTTGCATTTTTAGGAGCAAAGGAGTGAGGATCATTTTTAGATTGCTTAATTTCTTTAGGGAGCTTTTGTTTAGACACATTATTATTATTTCTAGATGATTGAGACCTAGTAACACAACCAGAAGTACTCGGCATAATTTTTGATGGTGGTGGTAGAGGTACAAACTGTAGGGCATTATGTGCTGCACCAACTATAAAGGGCTTTTTCTTCCGCAGCATAGCTGCTTTCTTCTTCTTCTCCTTTTCTTCCTTCCATTTCTCTAACTGCATCCGCCTGTGTTCAACTTTAGATAGTACACTTGTCAAAGTATTATCAAAAGTTAAAGATAGGGGGACTAGACCATTTGGACTTTCAGCACTTCGGATATTTCTGATTTTGTCGAAAACGGATAATCGTAAATTTTTTTGCTTTTTAATATTTGTCTCCAATCTCTTCTGTACCTGCAAATTAGGAAAAGGTTATATATAAAAGATATTATTACTCTCTTTTTTAAATATGTAATGTACTTATATTACAGATGCGACCTATCATTGCATGCATGGTTATGATCAACTAATGGGTCTATATGAGTACAAAATAACTAATATAAAACTGGAAACAGTACCCCGCCAGCCACGCTTAAAAACTGCATTGGCTTGCTTTTGTGTTTCTTCCCATTATTCTGCAGTAATTTGCCGAAATCAAAACTATTCTCTGTAAATAATTGATGAAAATAGAATAAAAGCATTTTTCAATGGTGAAGTTAAGCTTAATATAATCCAAAGAATAAATGAATAATTGAATAACTTTTAAAATGTTATAAACTTTCAATAGTCTAAAATCAATAAGCCAATCTTATCTTATCAATAAGCTAATCATCAGCCAGTCCTCGTCTACTGCTGGACATAGGCCTCTCCAATGCCACGCCACTGAGCTCGATCTTCAGCTCTTCGCATTTATTAATTAGGTGGAGGCTATTATAAAAAGGTTTCTATAAACATATTAAAATTATTACAAGTAATATTTACCCATTAGATAGAATCTGAAAAAAAAGGAAAAATATGGTATGGTATGGCTCTTATATTATGGCGTTCCAAGCGTGCCAGTTGAGCAAATATCACTTCGCCAATTTCACGTTATGAACTTATGAAGAGGAAATATAGTAAACAAAGAACGCACTATTTCAAATATATAACTGTCGAAATTCTTTCTTCAAACACCATCGTTCATAGACAATGCCTCTATACTCAATAGTCTATAATCTATATCTAATAGTGTGTGGTAACCATCGACTTGGGTAGTCGATGGTCACCACACACACACACACACACACACACAATATTATTATCAATAATATTGTTAAATGCCTAGCCAAACACGTACAATAATACTATCAATAAAGTACGTATTGTCAATAATATTGTGACATTTTTTTTATGAAATCTTCTTTTCATGCATTGAATACATATGTAGAGCAAAATTTTTGTGACTATTTTTATTTTCAAAAAATATTTGAAAACAACATCGTATCGTACCGTTTTTTATTGTAAACTTTCTCTTATGTAGACCGGATAAAAACAAATAGTATTAGAGATGGCAACACTAGTTGTAGCTTCCGGCTGTCAGCTGATAGACTCGTCGTAATTGCTTTCCAAAACCTATTTCGATTTTCCCAGAGAAAACGTCAGGCACCATTCAACATGGGCTTGAAATACGCTATTGATAGCTAGTTATAGCTGAAATATTGCTCTAATCGTAGTGTTATTGTTATTTTAGTTACGTTTTATATGTACATTGTGTAACTCATAAATTAGTCGAAAATGGATACGTTTATCTTAGGCTACTTCGGTTATGGCGTTTGTTGATCACTAAATTATTTTGTTCGGTTGATAATTTACTTTTCGTTTGATGTCTGCTTTTCGTTTCTAAACGTCTGTTTTGTTCGTGTTTACGTGTATTATCGAAATGGTCAAAGAGAAGCCCAATTCGATACGGATATACGACGACGAAGGGTTTAGGCGCCGTGCGGCTTGTATTTGCGTGCGGTCGGACGCCGAAACAGAGGTTAGTGTTGATTTTACACTTAATTATCAGTGATAGTAATGTGATTTAAGTTGCTATACTGTGTTTTGTGCGTAGGTGTTACTTGTGACGTCCTCGCGTCGGCCTGACAATTGGATCGTGCCGGGCGGCGGCGTAGAACCGGAGGAGGAACCGTCGGTAACGGCCATGCGTGAGGTCCTGGAGGAGGCCGGCGTCATTGGCAAGCTGGGCAGATGCCTCGGGGTTTTTGAGGTAATTGTATGAGAAAATAACACTTTGTATGTCATAACCTCTTGACAGCACAACGACTTGTCAACATTGACCCCATATGTTGCTAAAAAGTTTGGTTGCGAAATACAGCGTTATGGCTGTGCTTATTGCTATATAGTCAATTATGATTATTATAAAGAAGTCAAATAACAGAACCAAAACATTTTTGATTGTTTCTTTTGAATTGATGAATGAAAAATATATTAACAGCTTCTCACTACATATTCAATTTTGACATTTTTATTAACATAAAAAATAATATAATTATGTAAAAAATTTAAATAACACATCACCTGTTTATATTGCACACTTAATTATAAAATATTAACCTCTATGGTAAACATTTTGTTTCAAGTTAAGGATAAACAAATTACTTAAGTGATTGAAATTTGATAGCTTATGCAATAATGTATTAACCTTTGTACTATATACATTTGTTTGTATATAGTACAAAGGTTAATAAACTATGTTGCTATAATTAGTAATTGCATTATTTACGATTTATTTTTAGCTTTATTTATAACTTCTTTTATTATTTTACAGTCATAAAAATTGCTATTGTGTTGCTGTGAGAGCATTTGACTGTAAATGTTAAAAAAAAACCTAGTGTTTTCTTTTTTATCAAAGGAAATGTATCCATATTGATTTTATCAAAGGAAATAAAAATATTAAATATATAATTTCCTTCAGTGGAAATTGAATCATCAACCTTTTGCATTTACAGTCACAGAACAGTACAGTGTGTACCTCTGCGCAGAGACTGTCCTCAAAACTAAATAATATAGTAAAATGGATTGCAATTCAATCAAAAATGACAGTTAGGACAACAAGCAATTTACAAAAATAAAATTACCATTTCACAATAAAACTGGTTGCAATTAAATTATAGTAAGTCATCATAGAAACTTAAAAAATACTGAGAAAAATATGTTAAATCACCTTTTATTATATTTTTGTCAATATTAATGATAAGAATACAATCAATTACTATGTTATATTATTTATGAATGAAGGGGCGAGGAAAATAGAAGGATAAAATTATACATTTGTTGATGTTGTGTATTTATTGGGATAGCGTCAAGTAAACAAAGTATTAGTTAGTTGCGAGTGACTTAGAAGTGTCTTAATAGGATTGTCTTCATACTAGATTCCCATTTTTCCTCTGACTACCCTGCCTATAAAAAAATATCTAATTGAAATGAAATCATCATATATACATAAAAAGACATATTTAAAAATGTTATTTGCCACAATGTAATAGCCATTTGAAAAGCAATAAAAATAATGTAAAAAAAACTTTGTTTAATATCTTCATAATCTTTTAATAGGTTTCCGTAAGTGTTGTGTAGGAATATTGTTCTTAATGATTATTTGGTCCTATAAACTTTTTACATTGTCTTTCTGTAATTATCTTGTGTTTCAACGCTAATTGGATTACTTATGTGTTGCCATATAATCGTAATTATGAAAGTTTCACGTAATTGTCAAATTTGTAGACATAATTACAACTTCTTGTCATGGTGCAGTTTGGACTGTGTGAATGTTGTGCGAGGGCTGTGGTTTCGTCGCCACTCAGGAATGTGAATTATCATCTTTACTCCAATCTTTTTCACTTCTGCCACAATATTAAATAACAAAAAAACAACAAATTCTTCCAGAACCGAGAGCACAAACACAGAACAGAGGTATATGTTATGACTGTCACCCAAGAGCTGGCCGAGTGGGAAGACTCGCGTCTCATGGGCCGTAAGCGTCAATGGTTCTCCATAGACGACGCACTAGCCCAGCTGGCCTTACACAAGCCCATTCAACGCCACTACTTGCAACAATTGAAGCGCTCCAAGCAAAAAACTGAGGACCCCAGCTAAGCCCAAATCTAAGTCTAGAACTAGATTTAGTACATGCAGTGCCGTCTTGTCTTGGTTTTTGTCGGTACTTAAACTTGAAAATGTAATATTGTTTAATAAAGTTTTCTTGGTAATAATTGTGTTGGAAGATATTTATATATATATATGATTTTATTTATTTATTGTCAAGCTGTTCATTAAACACAAAATGGCTATTATAAATATATCATGGCATGCTTTTGTTTAACTATTACACAAAGTATTGACATACTTTGTGTACCTACAAGACTGTAGGTACAGTGAAAATGGAACACAGAGATGAGGTGTTCGATTCTCACTCATTGCAAATATGCAAGTGCATGCATTTCTTATAGCCCATTGTCTATTACAATATGAAGCTATTATTTGCCATTTTATACTTATACTATATGAGATGGTTGAATTGTTCTTATAATGAAACAGAGTGAATGTAAGCATGTCCTTGAGTGTTCTAAAGAAGTGTGCAAATGGCGCCTCTTTTTGTTATAAATAGTATGCCTATGAATGGAAAATGATAGTTTTGTGTCTTTCAGTGACAATTTGAAAGTGTTTTATAACTTAAATTCTGAAATAATTTAATTTTTAAACATACATATGTATATATGTATGAAACAATGTAGTATATGAAATTTAAAATGTTATATATTTTATTTTTCTTGAGCATACATATTTTAGTTATACAAAATTAATGAAATTCGATTTTACAGATTAAATATTTAAAAATATTTATAATAAGCTATGACAAAAATTTATTTTTTTCGTGTATAATTTAATGGTATTATATTACTATTAGTATTACTATTAGTACTATTATATTGTATCATTATACAGTGGAAGTGTCAGCAAACCATTTACGGAAACAGCATAAAGGGTAAAATATTTCAAAATAAAAAAAATATGGTAAAATATTACCTTAAGAAATTAATCAAGATTCCTTAACAGTTTAGACGTAGGATTTTTCTTCATTTCACGATGTTTATCCATATCTGTACTTAATGTGACGCAGTTACGCATAGATACCAATAACGTAAACACTTACTAATGTAAAAATACTACTAAAAGTTAAACAATTTTGAACTTTCCTACGACTCGATTTCGGAATGAGGCGTGTGCGGTGGTCTCCCTTTGATAGGTTTATATGTGCGTGCGTCGTTCTTACAAATGGTGTTTTATTTGACAACAATAAAAATATCGTTGTGGAAACAACCATTTGTATTTATTGTGTTTGAAAAAAAAAACTTTCACTTTTGGAAAAAAAATTTTTTAAATTATATTAGACTTTTATAGAGTAGTTAAAATTGTAGTTTTATTTGATGTGGTGCTGTCACTTCCACAATGCAAAATGCTTACATTCAGGAATAATAGGTACAGTTCACTTTCTTACAAAAAATTAAAAAATATAAATATAATCTGTAAAAAAATCTTTCACACTATTATTTGCAATAATACTGTAAACAATTACAATAAAATGAAAAACATTGAATTAGCTGTAATAAGTAATTAATTTTAATAAAGCTAAACATCAATGGATTGAAAAATAAGAGATTAAATATGTAATTTTAATTTATAATGTGCTATAGTTGTTAGTTTTAAATTATTTTAACATTAAAAATAAAATATGCAAGAAATGTCAAACTGCCTTTAAAAATTTGTGACATTACAACACATCGGAAATGATGAATAAAATTAATTTTGCGTATATTTGCTGGTGTATGACTTTAAACCGCAACGGTTGTGAGTTCGATTCCCACTCGGGGAAATAAATTATTTTCATTTCACCGGAATGCTTGGGTACGAAGTTAAAGTACTGCGTTTAGTTCCTCCATTCAGTACACATCTCAAAAATAGGCGAGGAATTGCTTGAACATTGAAGTGTCTTCTGTCTTAACTAGATTCAATCTGCCTATCCCGGCTCTATGGGGGATACAGCATTAAGATAATAAAAAAATATGTTGTATATAATCGGATTTTTAAATAGTTTTTAGCTATTTTTAAAGGCAGTAATATATGTTTATATATATACGGGTGGAAGCGTCAGCGCTCCATTTACGGGAACAGCATATAGGGTAAAATATTTCAAGCCCATACTTAAAGAAATTAATCAAGATACCTCAACAGTTTAGACGTAGAATATTTTTTTTAATTTCACGATGTTTACCCATATCTGTATTTCGTGTGACGCAGTTACGCATAGATACCAATAACGTTAACACTTACAACTACAAAAATACTACTAAAGGTTAAACAAATTTGAACTTTATCGCCAAAATCTAAGACACGATTTCGGAATGAGGCGTGTGCATAGGTTTATGTGTGCGTGCGTCGTCCTTAACAAATGTGTTATTTTACAGCAATAATTTTATAATTTATGTTGTTTCAAAAAAAAACTTTCATTTTTGGACATTTTTTTTTTAAATTGTATTAGGCTTTTATAGAGTAGTTAAAACTGTGGTGTCATTTAAAGTGGTGCTGACAAAAACACTCTGTATAGTAGTACTGTAAAGTGTAAGAGCAAAGACGGTACTGCAACATGTCTACAGCTTCACCATATCTTATAAGCTTTGGGCAACAATCAACACGTAATTTGTAACATCATTTTTCTCTATTTTTACGCATATTTTTATACAACAACGGAATTAATGTATTTTTTTTTGTTAGCATTAAAACGAAAAGACATACAATCTCCATATTTGTTTTTTTTTATTTTAAAATATATTTTGATCTTTCTTAATATTTGTCAATGAGTTTAAAAAATAAATTTTATATTGCTCTTCTGAAAGGTCTTGTTTATTGTGTTGCCTTTGATCCCCTTTTAAGAATGTTAAAAGACAAGTTCGTTTTTTACCTTCTAAACTACTAAGAAACTAGATGAAATCTAATAAAAACCAGAGTAATAATATTAAATATTTCATGTTTTATAATAAAAGCACATTAAAAATAAAATACAATTTTATTTTCACATTAATTTATGATTATACTGTCAGGTGTCTTATTGCTAATTTTGTCTGATGTCTGAAAAAAATAAAAAAAAATCGAATATATAGGCAGTCTTGAACCCGCATCTTAAAATCCCGAAAGGAATTTGTAAATATCTACTATAGAAATGCTAAACTAGTATCTTCAATTTAATTGTTATTTACGAATATAGCGTTTACGCCTAGAATGAAAGTGCTAAAAAAAAATAATGGAAAATGAATAAAGAAAATAATCGCAAATTACGCAGTACGCATTTTTTTGTAAATTTTTACGAAAAAGAAAATTTAAGCTTGACCATTTTTATTCTGAGCGTGTAATGTTTTTTATTAGATTATTTCGGCATTCCACCAAAAATTCTTTAGGTACTTTAAGCTATTCTATTAATTGAGGCCGTGGTTGATGATGGGAGAATGATTATAATTTAATTATTTTAATTTTTCCGCTCTAGTAGACACAACGCGGCGATGATTTTCGTCACTCAACACGCAATGTCTCTAAAATCAGACAGGGCGACTGCGTGGGGAACGCCAATGCGTTAAGACAATTCTTAACACTGGGTTTCTTCGGCATATCCTATTTAAACAAGCAGCTTCTTTAACTTTTCTTCAGTGGCGTAGCTAGGGGGGTGCGAGCGGTGCAATCGCACCGGGCATCAAAAGGAAAGGGGCATCAAAGTCGACGATTTTTTTTTAAAGGCAGCCAATGTCACATTTTAGTGGCTGACACTTGATCTACGTGAGAGTAGAAGACACTTTGTTTTTTTTTTTTTAGACCTTAGACCATTTTAAAGGGCATCAAGTCTCCTAAGCCGCACCGGGCAGCAAATACCCTAGCTACGCCACTGCTTTTCTTATTATATTCTACTAATACTAGCTAAAAACACCCAAACGCTTATGACATTGTTAGGATATGAATAGACTTCCACTCCCAATCCAAATTCAACAGTGGGATCTTCATTTATATGTATAGCTGTAGATTTTACACTTGAAATTATTAATTTCCTGTTTACATACGGCATGTTCAGTGGAAAACCAAAAATCTGGAATTAGTACAGAAAAATAATTATTGTTATAATGTTAAGATTTTGTAAATAATTAACACTAAAGTAAACTTTTATAATATAACTTTGCAAGGGAGGCTGCATATGATGGAATACCCCTTAGCATAGCGCCATTTTTTAATGATTTGCTTCCGGTTTTGAGAGATCACGAGCGTAAAATGTGGGTGCAGCATTATGGAAAAATATAACAGGATAAAGGAATTTGGTATAGAACCTTCTGTCCTGAGCCTTCTCGCTTTCCTTGGTTTGATTCATGTAATCTTAGTAGAAAGACTCTTGTGCTAGCTTTTAGAATTCGGTACGGTCACATTCCACTCAACCTTTTTGATTTTACAATTAACAAAATTGCATCGCCAATGTGTACAGTATGTGGGAAAAAAGAAGATGTATATCAATCATATGGTGATGGAATGTACTCGGAACGAATCTTTAAGGAAACTTACATTTGTTGATGACACTATGAATGTTGGTATTTGTAATAGTATGCTAGTTTACCCTAGTTCTAACTACCCTAGTTCTGCTATTAGCTTGTATAAATTAGTAAATTTAGGTTTAGATGAGACAATTGTTGAATTGTAATCGTTTTTTTTTATGTTTAGTTGTTGTCTTTTGTTTAGTTAGGTTAGTTTTTGTTTTATGTTCAATGTCAGAGTTTAAGTTTTAATATAGATAAGGTGCATGTATAGTAGCTATTACAGGACGACATGTTACTTTTATGTGACAAGTCCTTTAAATAAAGATTAAAAAAAAAAAAAAAAAACTTTAATAATTCCCTTCAATGTGTTTGAACCCACAATCGTCGGGTCAAATGAGTCGAAGCATTATAAATATTTTTAATTCAAAACTACCCACCTTATAAGTGGCCATCAATTGTTTCAATCGGTTTCCAAGGTGCGGACGAGGTTCTGTAGGATTAAACGCCCAATATTCGTAGTACGGTAGCATTTCTTTCAGTAGACTGCCACAATATCTATGTGTCATTAATAAACATCCATATAACATGACGTAGTATGAAAAATATTACAAAAACCAACTAACCGAAAATGTAAAATCCAAGTTGAATTTGAAACGACTACCATAATTTATTATTTTTTTTCACTTTCACGCTGTATACCGTATATAACAGGGTAGACAGAGAGAACGTAGCGTTAAGACACTCCGTTCTCCACCGCAGATTTATTGAGTGGCGGAACTCAACGCCGGGCTTTTGCCTTTGTGTCGGAGCGAATAGAGGAAAATATTAATAAAAAATAATTTATTAATTAGTGAAATCGAACCTATTACTGAAGCACAAGATTATGCGTAAACCTATTTTATTACGGTATATATGTTTACCTATTCCAAATAGTTTTCACATGAGAACGCCATTTCTGAACTTTATTTTTTATTTTCATCTCTAAACTTGAGCGTAACTCTTCAACGTCCCCTGGTTTACTGTAAAAACCTTCAGTAATGATTGACCTTGTCACAAAAAGAGGTTTCTCGAAGACCTATAATGAAAATTTATTGGTTGTTTAATATAGTTTTACAGTGTTATTTCACATTAAGGAAAGAAAATTATTTTTAGAAAATAATCGAGCTCTAGGTACTAATGTTGGGGTTGACGTTAGGGGTCTACTTACAGCTTGCCAATTTGAAGATTTAGTAAAGTCAAAAGAAACACTTTCACAGTCCTCTGTCGCTTGTATATTAACCCATATCTAAAAAAATATATTGTTATTAAAAATAAGCCTAACATCAAGCCAATGGTACTCAGAAACATTAATTAGCGATTAAGTAACATTAAGATCTTATATCCATATAGATATCACATAATTAAACCTACTGATCAGATAAACAGTAGGTAGGTATGAGAAAAAGCGCAAAGCTCGTTCTTCCTTTTTTTGTCTTCACATTGTATCCTGCATATAGCAATATTGGCAAAGGGAACCAGGGAACGTAATGTTAAGTCCCTCTGTTCCCTTAAAGAAACTGCCATTTTCTGTCGAATTCTGGAGGCGTTGCGTCTTGAGTGGCCTCGTTACTACAGCAAAGAAATGATACCTAATATTAAATATTTCATTCGCTCGATTGGGAATCGAACCCACAAGTCGTAGTGTTTATAGGTCCATATTGGTGCCCCTGCACCACGACTGGCCACATTAAGCTCATTCATAATAAATTAAAAAGAAACTTACATTTTCACAATCAAAAACGTAACTAACAGTTTTCAAAGGACATCCGATATCTCTCAACTCAAATCTTTCACCTGCCACCGCATCGTAAATGTACCAAACCACTTCATCAGTTCTATTAAATAATACGCCGCGTTTCTCTTCAAAATGACCTATAAAACCTGTATTATTTTGATATTTCACTAAAACATAGCTGCTTAGACCACGGGGTAAACCAAAACCGATGATAACCCAGCATTTTATGCCTAAATGTATGAAGAAACTTGCTAGTAATATTGTATGGTCTAGTGGAAATCCATGCAACACTTTAAGAAGCTCCTGAAAAAAAACATAAATGTAAAACTAGGAAAAAATAAAAAAATAATGATTTTAATACGAATTCCTTGTTACAAGTTAAAGACAATGACAACAAAGTCAATTTTTAAATAAGACAAAGCTATACCATTAAAAAATTTTTAAATAAAAAAAGCCTTTCCAAGAAATTTTAATTTACCTTATTATAATTACATATTTTAATCTTTGTGGTGATACCAATAATTAGAGAAACTAATGGAGAGTGAAAACTTATCATATTCTTTGCCTACGAATCACGACGATAAATATACTATATAGATATAAAGATATAGTAAAAAGGTAGCTTATAACAAAACAAATACATTACCATTCCCATTAAAGTCACAACATGACTCTCCGTTACTTCATAAGTCGGTATCAAAGATACATATCGTACTGCCATTTCCATACTCTTAACTAACAAGCTCTTTTCGCCCTTATGTGCCTCAAAACCACTTAAAGATTCTTCTGCGAGAGAATTCTTTTTTCTACTACTTCTTGATGACGAACTTCTAGAATGTCCTGAACTCTTTGAAATAGCGGATTCTGCCTTTTTTGGGTTAGTGGGAGTAAAATCATAGTCGGGTAAAGGAATAGGCTGTATAAATTCTGAAGCACATTTATTTTTTCCAGAACTATCTATAAAAGTTAGAGAAATGTTCCTTGTAGGGAAATCATTTATGTATTCCGTTACAAAATCATTTAGTTGCCGTATTAGGCTGTCATTAGCATCAATAGGTATCGGTTGGTTATAATTTTTAAATCCTCCAAATCGTGACATGCTTGTGGATATTTTGAGAACAATAAAAGAAGTATCTTTTTTGAATAGGTGAGATACTTCTGGAATAAATGGTTGAGATTCTTTCGTTTTTGTATTTTCATAACCAAATGTAAAGAGAGGCGAAGTGATTTTAAAGGCACCTCGGATCTGGAATAAAATGAAATAAGCTTAGATAATCCCTTGAATCGTAATCAAAAGATTCTATGATATTTTGTTTACTATATATATTACACGCCATCTTAAGGCTTAACTTTTTAAATATAAATATAATCAAATGAAAAACATACGTTTCCCAAAGTCAATACAGTTTGTAGCGGCACTTTAACAGTTCCTAGCCATCTATTACTCTTCCTGTAGTAAACAGTATCCTGTGTAGAATGCTCATCAGAGTACATCTCGTTTACGTTATCCTTGCATTCGTCATATATATTTATATGAATGGACGAAAGGGGTTCAAATCTGAAAATTATAGTCTACTAACCGACCGAGGCAACCTTAATAATTCAATACGCTTTATTTTCACTTTTAAGCATTATTTTTTACTTTTAATGTTAACTTTTTGAACAACATATTTCTTAATTTTAGTCCAAGCAAAAAACAAGATCTTAAGTTCTATCTTCACTCCGATAAGTGAATATTTTTTTAGCTTAACGCTGTATTCTGCGCAGGGTAGGCAGAGGGAATCTAAGACTTAAGACTTGTGTTAAGATACTCTGATCCTATTAAGATGCTTCCGTTCTTCCACTTTCCACCGAATACTGAGACATTACGTGTGGAACTTAACGCAACGCTTTGGCTTCGTTGCCTAATATTTTATATTTAATTTTTCTCTAATTGGATTCGACCCCACAACCTGTCCCATTTATTGTCACTTGTTTGTGCCCGAGCCAGCCTAGTAACACGAATCGCGGCGTTAGGTTTCACAATTCAGCACGTAACGAAAAAACTATATGCGCGAAATTAAAATATTTAAAATACTTCATTTTTATTTTCATAGTGTGATTCCAAGTAGGATAGCATCCAATAGCCGTCGCTGTCTGTGCGTATACTCCGTGATAACTTGCACGAACAAATGGCCGCAATGGATATACTTTAAAACCTAAAAAAGTATTGAAATTTTTAGAATAACAATTGTAGTAAAAGGGTGGAATACTTTAAATTATTTCATAGTGTTATTAAGATGTTACTTTCTTTTGTAAACAAATAATTTATAAAATATCCGGAATATTTTTTAAAAAATAATGAATATATTAATAAACTAGTGGCCCACTTGCGGCTTTACCCTCATACAAGGAGTTAGGACGTCATCGGCGACAAGGGCGCCCCCTGCGGGACACGACCTCTCTTCATTCCTCTGAATGGGAATTGAACCCACAACCGCCTTTACGGTCACACGCTTGTGCCACTTCATCACGACGGCCTCTTAGTCTTAGATTATAAAAATAATTAATAGCACCGTTAAAAGTTAAACTCACCAGCTATATTTTCATCGTCGTCATTTTCCTCTTCCAATAAAGTTGCGCTTCTGTCGGACAAATTGAATGCTCTGAGCACCGTTATATATATTTCCTGTTCCTTTGAAGATTCTTGTTTTAGAAGTACTTGTCTATTTGGTATTATAACTAATGGCTCATCAGATCTATATATTAATTTTGTAAATAAGTATAAAAGAAAAAAAATAATAATTTTGTAATTTAATTTAGCGGCTTTAACAATATGCATAACAAATTATTCTGGTCGTCAAAGTGACCATTAAAGTGTTAATATTGTGGTTAAAAGAATTGAATTTCAAAGTAAAATATTATAATCGTAATTTCAATTTGTTTAATTTGACATAGAGTAAGTACACACAAAGAGTAAGAATATTTCTCATTTATTACTCACCTCAAATTCAAAATATCGATCTCCTTTACGACATCCTTATATGTTTTCTTTAGAAGGTACTCATTTATATTTATATTTAAATTTTTATTTAATTTCTCAACATATTTTATTCCGATATATCTTTGCAAATCTATTACATTCGTGTCCGCGTTACTCTCAAATCTTATATAATCTATATCTTTTTGTTCACTTTTCTGTATACTATTCAACTGTTCTGTAGAAATCTGTGTTGGAAATAGGGGAATAACCTTATTTTTTATATCAACAAACCCACCGTTGTGCCGTTGATACAATAATTTAAATCTCGTTATATCAATATCAACGTCATTAAATTCGAAGGCTTCTTTCTTTGTAAGTGATCCTTTACAGATGTCTTCAAGTTTATTTATAATATTTTCATTGTCGTCTATTTTACGTTCATATAAATCACTTATTATATCTATTAAAACTTTAACGTTCGCTTTATTTTTCGAGCTTATTAACCGTTTCAATTTAATACCGAGATCTGCACATGATTTTATAGATTCCGATGTATTATTATTAAGTTTCTCATTCCATCCTATTTTAACATTAACCTCACATTTTGAAAATATTTTACCTTTGAACATATTGCTTGACTTCAATCTGACTTTGTTCTCTGAACAAATACGCTTTATATCAAATCCGCTCCCTATTGTTTTTGAAGTAGGTTCTACTATTTTGTTATAATCAAATTCTTTATTGAAGAAGTTTGTTTCATTTATATTTTTCCTTATATCTGATAAATTTACTCTCAGTGTGGACACGTCATCGTCATTTTCACATAAAACTATCTTTAAATCACTGTTTCGGGGTAAGATTTCAATAGACAAACACTCTTCGAAATCTACATTCCATCGATCGCTCTTAATCTCATATACCTCTGATTCACACACAAAAATATTATCAACATAAACTTTAAAATAACTACTCTTATAAAAACTTTTACCATTATCATATAAATTACTTAAAATATTTTTATCTTGTTTCACTAGTACTTCTATTTGCTCCTCTGGTAGTATTTCCGTTACTATATTTTCAACTTCCGTTCTTAATTCATCATAATCAATCTTCAGGATTGGCTTAGAAGTTTTATTATTTTCTTCTCCATCTTTATTGAATTTGCTTTGTTTGTAGTCTTTATACTTAGTAATAAATTCATACTCGATTTTTATGATTAAATCGGAATATTCTCTCTCAAAAATTTTATTCCATTCGTTTTTAAATTCTTCATCAGTCGTGCTTACTTCATTTACTTCCAAAATATAATTTGTCTTATATTCAGATTTTTCCCGAATAATTTGGATATCAGACCATAATGATATTATCTTATGAAATAATTGTTTTTCCCTTTTTACCATTTTAAAATATCTTTCCTTAGAATCAAGCATTAGCTTTGTGTACTTTAAAACATTGCTGTCGAATCTAGCATCATCTTTTTTATCCGGACTAATTTTAAGCAACTTTTCTTTTAAGTTAGTTCTAGTTAATCTATTTATATCTATATTTTTTAGTAAATCTATCAGAGTTGTCTTAACAAATATATATTCCTCATAAACTTCGGTTATCTTTACGCAAAGTAATTTTTCTAACGAGAAATCGTGATGACGCTTAAATTTTATATTTTGTAAGATGACGTCTAAAAATTTAGGTGACTTATTGATATCGCTCTCCTCATTTTCATTGATAATATCGCTAAATAATGCCGGTTCCATATACTGAACTTGCACGTCTTCAACGGCTTTTGTGATAGTATTTTCCAGTACACAAGGAAATATTGGACTAATATTTGCGGTACTTTTAATATGATAACTGTAAAGTAAATTGAATAAATCAATATTTTATAGTAATACACTGAGATTGAAGCTACAAACGTAAAATGTTTTGTATGTGTGGTAAAATATAAAACTTATTTGAACTTTAAAACCTTGAAGTAATGTTATGTGACTTCACCTGTAGGATTTATACTATATTTTTAACTAAAATCCTATATTAAAGACTAGTTATATAATATTATTAATATAAAGCATCACTTACCCACACTCAGCGTCTCTATAGTTCGACCTTGCTTGTGAATATGGAATATTGGGGACTTTTAAATATTTACTGACTCCGTCGGTGTTATCCACAGTGACAATATTATTTTTTATAAGAAACGGTTGTGCTGCGATTTCTGCATGTATAACATCCATAACATCTTTAACTTTCTCTTTCTTTTTTGATTTCTTCTTCGGCTTAGTTCTTGTTTTTTTATTTTCATATTGTATAAAAAAATCGTCTTCAGTAAAAGGTGTAATTTTACTCGCGTGTGGCTCTTCTTCAATAGCATCTAGGCTTATCTCATGATATTCCTCAGAGTCACTGCCTTTAGCATAATTTGTGCTAAAGCTCTTTAATTCTATACCTTCGTTCATATTCACTTATTTTATATTGGAATAAAAAATTCAACGGCACCATTGTTGTATTACTACGTCACTATGGTTACGTTGGTTAATTACTTTAAACGGTATCTTATCTTAATCCGGTATTGTAAACCATATAAACTAAATAAATGCGTAGTAAAACAAAAAATATATGATTATTAATTTAAATATATTTTTTAATGTTATAATTTTTCATTTTTAAATGGAATTTTTGTTCATACCAAACAACTGTCAGCTGTGAAACTGACATTCATCTACAAAGTAAACGTCATAAATTCATAATAAAATATATGTATAATTTTATTTAAATTTAAACATGGCTAAATTTTCTTTAAAAGACACTGATAAATACTATCTATGTCTTTCGGAACAACCTAAGAGATTTGATGCAGATAGTCCTGTCACTAACGTATTTTTCGATGATACAAATGGAGAGGTAATTAATTTTAATAATATTTTATGTTGTAAAATTTTTCTCTTAAAATTTTACAACATAAAATATTATTAACATTTTAAATAGAAATTATTTTATTATAGTTAAATAGAATATTTTTTTATTTAACTATCAAATATTGATTTTCTCATTAAATTCAAGTTATAAATTGTTAAACTTAGGTATTTACCGTACGTTCTGGGGGAGTGACTGGCGTGACGGTCACTGGAATGGATTCAAAAAGCACTTCATTTCGCATGGAAGATAAAGGACCTATCATATCTATAAAATTTTCACCAGATTACCGAATACTTGCAATACAAAGAAACTTAGAAGGTCAAAATGCAACTGTTGAATTTGCTAATTTTAAAGATCTGGCTCCAACTAATGTAGAATATTCTCATACTTGTAAGTGGAAAAATGCTAAGATTTTAGGCTTTGTGTGGCCAAGGGTTAATGAGATTGCCTTTATAACTGACCATGGAATAGAATTGTTACAAGTGGTTGCCGAAAAGAGGCAGTTGAAAACATTAAAGAGTACTTCTTTCAGGTAATCTTTTTAATATAGTTATTTAATACAAATATCTTACTCTCAAATTAATATAGTATAAATCTTTACTACATCTTAATTTATTGTTTACTTATGAATAATTTTATGGCACTGTTCTTATTGTTTTGTTACTTTTAAGCAAAAACTTATGTTTTCAGTGGTGCCTGGTTTTCATGGTGTGCCCAAAGCAATATAATATTGTTGGCTGGTAACAATGGAGTTCTTCTTCAACCATTCTCTTTAAATAACTCTACTATATCTAAACTACAAAAATTGGAAGGTATGCTTCTATTTAATAATATTAAACTGTGCTTAACTATTTTTAGAAGTGGTAATCTCACCCCATAAAAAAATACTAAAACTAAACATTTAAAGAATGTTTAGTCTTTGTTCGAACTTGGTGATCAAATTCTTAAATCTTATTTCATACATTACATGCAGACAGTATAAAACACAAAAATGCTGCAATAAAACAAAAAAGTCCTGTAATATTTCTATTCTTGCTAGATATAAAATATTAGTTAACTGCAATATTTAATTAGATGTCAAAAATAGGAAAATGATTTTACCTTTTATTTGTACCCTGCAATTTTTTTATCATGCTGTTTTTTATCATGCAATAGTTGTGGATTCAATCATTAATTATTTATTTTTATTGAATATGGTTAGCTGGCTTTGGTCTAAAATCTGAATGAAAAGAATGTCTTGACACTTAATTATCTCTGCATACCCTGCTGAATAGCATTAAGCTGAAACCAAACCATCATAAATTTTATAGAGTTTCATTTACTTTTCAGTGGAATGGTCCAAACCTGTGGTAGAACGAGACGTATTTGTTCTACGTCTCTGTGGTGCAGCATGGTGCGCCTTATTCAAGCATAGCACTTCGCCTATCAGTGGGCCTACTGAGGTATGTATTGAGATTTTACTACTTAATAAGTTTAGTTATTATTCTTTTATGTGTTAAATAATAAATAAAAATATAATTAGAATTATATTGTTTATTAAATGTACTGTTGTGGACTCTGAATTTTTAACTTTAAAGTTATACACTTCTTTAACTAAATATTTGACACATCATACACATAAAAATAATTATTATGATTTTTAAGTTCCTCAAAAATGTTAGAAAACAAATTTTTTAGGTTTATTTAATAAAATATTAAACTAATCTTAATTATGTGAATTGTGTAATAAACTTATATTTTTTCTTGGCTCTATCTTTATATTAATGCTCACATACATCTAGGCTATTGTGATGTAATGGCACAGTGTCTGACTGTAAAAATGTTTGTGGAATGGTTCCCCACTCGAGGGAAAGATATATTTAGTTAATTTCATTTTATCACTCTTACATTTAGGCTACTTTCTTACTAATAAATATTGTTGAATGATTGAAATTCCAGGTTTGGTTAATGCCTATCTCAGGAGGTGGATCAACCCAGCATGTTCTTAAGACAGGTCTTGTAGGTCGTTTCGCAGTCAGCGTTATAGACGATCTGCTTGTTATTCATCATCAAGTGAGTTAAATAAATTGATAATAATTAATTAAAAATATATATTACCATTAAAAAACTAAAAAAAATGTACAGAGGATAGTTATGGTAAAAGATCTCAGCTAATATTGCTTCACTAGGAATCTCTCATTTCAAAAATCGTTTTTTTTAGTTTACTAAGTACCTGAATAAATTACAGAAAGAGAGATGTTGGGCAGGTGGCATGCAATTACTATTATTATTATTTTCAGTCAAGTCAAACTTCCCAAATCTTTGATATAATGGAAGAATCAAAAGTTGAGAATAATATAGCCGTACACATACCGGTAGTGCAAGGCATTTCTATGAAGCCGGCGTTTGTTGATGAACAATTATGTCCTATGTGTATCCTTTTTAAATAACACCAAAATAGACTGGAGAGTTCGTCGTGGCGAAGGGGCACAAGGGTGCGAATGTTTGATTCTACTTAACTCTGACTGTAAACGCAATTTTTGCGGGGTCGATTCCCATACATATATTTATTATTTTCCGTTTCCGGGATAACAAGACAAGTGCGGCATTGAGTCCCGCCACTTTACACACAATGTCTACATAATTGAGCGGCACGAAATGCCTTTTAACACTAGGTTTTTCTACCAAACAATATTTTTTTTAGTCAATTTTCAAGTATTTTGTATAATGTACCTGAATAAAGTCTAGACTCAGGCAACTGGGTGGTTTTTCAACCGGATTATATAATAGACGCGCGCCTTGGCTGCTTGTGGAGGGTCAATCTTATACTGCCTGGTTTAGCTTATTCTGTGAGTATAACGCTGTCTTACGTAATGTTTTTACATTTTTAGGGTTCCGTACCTCAAAAGAAATTTCGTTTTTGACGTTATAGCTTTTCTTAGTTGTCCGTCGATTCAGACACATTCTCAAGAATGCGTGAAGGTAACAAACTGTCATTAAGATTCAGATCTATAATTCCTTGGAATTGGAGCACAGAAAAATTTAACTTCTTTGTTAATGCAAACGAAAACGAGCTAAGCTCAACACGCTCACGCTCGCTCTCAAGTTTTATAAATTAATACGAAACTCACCGTCGGCGATTTATTGTTTTTTATTTAATTATCTTATCCTTGTTACAGGTGTCTAAAGACGAAATATCTAAAATAATAGCAGTATTACTAAGACGGAAGGACAGTAAGGAAACTATATATAGGATTCTAAATCAATTAGTAGGTGATGCTGGAAACTATTTGGTAGAACTGACCAAGTCCTTTGACGAAATTAATTCTGTATACAGGTGTGTATAAACATAAAATAAAAATTTTTAGTCGCTTGTTTTTTTTAGTTTCACACAGTATTTCGCATATAGCAAAGTAGGGAGAGGTAGAGAAAACCTTGTGCTAAGTCGGTGGCTCGCTTATCATTTACCACCGACTTTTCCTCATTACGTCTTGAGTGATGGAACTCTACGCCGAAAAGTATATTAAATATTTCAATTCCTTGAGTTGGATCGAAATTACAAGCTCGGGCATTAATAGCTCTGTATAACTTTTAATCATTTTGTGCCTGTGAAAAACAATATTTGTGGCTTGTGAAAATTATTGACTAATGTCTAAATATTCAAAATTGCAAATACTTATAGAGAACTCTTAATTTATATAATTGTTACCCACAGTAATTGTGAACTAAATCCACTTATTCTTTATGGACACAATGCGGTGTTGAGTTCAGCTATCCAAAGCCTATTCAAGTGGAAAGCTAAAAAGGAAATAGTGACATTAGATTCTTAAAAATATTTTGTTTGTACATAGTAATTACAATATTGTTCAACAGAAAATGGGCAGACATCGAGGTGGCACGCAACACGGCGGGGGTCACGGGTTTAGCTTCGGGAACTTCGGGACATTTTCCGGTAATAGTGTCTCAGACTGATATATGCGAGCATGTTTTACAGGCGCAGGATATAGAATTTTTAGTACAGGTATGTAGTTTTATATAATATATATGGATGACCGAAATTTCGTTAAAAAAAGTGAAATAAATTATTGAAAGAATTGAAGGAAAGTAAATTATGTTTGATAAATATACTGAGTGCTTTGATAAATATATCTCGAATGAATGATGAATTTTTTTTTTATTCATTCACTGTGTTTGAATGTGTGTGAATGCGTGAAATTAAAGATGTTCAAAAATGGCAATTTTTATAAACCTCTAATAATTATTAATTGAGTGGCAATACTACAATGTTTTCACTAATATCACAACAGTCCCATCTCTAGGTAATTTTGTAGGTAGATTATTTTATAAGAAGAATTTTCCCAATTAATAAGGCCGTCGTAGCGCAGCGGCACAAGAGTGTGACTGTAACGTGACGGTTGGGGGTCGATCGCGGTGGCGATTTATATTACCATTTTTTCGCTCTGGTGTAGAGGTAAAGTGCGGTGTTGAGTTCTGCCACTCAACACTCAATGCCTCCAGAATTCCCCACTTTCTGCCGAATTACACTAGGTTCCCTCTGTCCCCTGCTGTGTGCGGGTTGCAGCGTGAAGCTGACCATGACCCAATTAAATAAACGAAATAATCTTCCATTTTAGGTAGTAACAGCCTATCTAGCTTCCCTATCCCGCCATGATATTTTAGTACAACACACTACCGCGGAACTTTGCGTACGATCACTGGTAACACGCGGTTCTGGGGGACGCCTTCGTTCTTTAATACGAAGGGGCGCTTTGGCCGACGCGAGGCCTCTAGCCTGCCAATTACTAAGTCTGGGCTACCTACAATTGGCACTAGACATGATGTGGAGGCTATCAGCTGGTGGACATGTCGTGGAAGTCCTCTTAGGCTGGGATGAGCCGTCAGTGGCCACAGGAGTTGCCAAGCAGGCGGCCATCTTGAATGGTCTGCAGCCCAGGAAGTTGCTGGCTGCCGCGAAGCTGAATAGTGACCCTAGAGTGTTCTTGGCCGTCTATCATGCTCTGCTGGCGAGGAATGAAAGGTTGAGGGGCAGTCCGCATTTTCTTAAGAGTAAGTGGTTTTATTGTTTATTTTGCTTGTGCCTATGTGTGTGTGAAACTATTTGTTTACTTATCTGTATGATTATATGAGTGAAAGAGAAAGAAAATGATCGAAAGAGAGCTTAAGTCGTATTTGTTAAGATGATATGGTGGTATGTTACAAAATAAAACACGGCGGCACAAGAGTGCGTAAACGCTACAGATCGTGGGTTCGATTAACACTCAGGATATTAAATATTTAATAATTTCATTTCCTCACTCTGGTAACGAGGCAATGCGCGGCTTTGAGTTCCACCATTCAACACGCAGTGCCTCCGCTACGAACGGAATACAGCGTGATACTAAAAAAAAAACAATTATCATACACCTATTAAACAAACATACACACAAAATAATAATATTTACTATAGCTAATCACTAAGAGTACGTGGCACTTACGTAGGCAAATTAAAGATAAATATAATATTATTAACCTAAAACATTGTTAAATTACATTCCAGTATTACATGATTGGAATTTTATATCAATATTTGTTCATAGGTTATCTTATCGATGTTACTTTTATTTTTAAAAAGTATGCTGAATTGCTGAATTGTATTTACCAAATGTGTTTATTTTACATGGTTATGTAATTTTATTTGGTCACTTTGTTAAATTTCTGTGTCAAAATAAATTGTTTTTTAAATAAAGTTATTATAAGAATTATCAATATAATTATAGAAGCCAGTGTTCATAGGCATAAAAAGTCTCATGATAATTTTGTACACTTCTTTTAGTCCGCCATGATATAACAGAATAAAATAGCCATATTGTTTAAACATATTTACCTAAATGAATTGATTTAAGATTTCAGATTATTTTTTTAATTTTTACACCTCTAGCGTTTCACTAAAGCCCCCGAAAATTGCGAATTACCAAAATTCTAAAATAGCATTAATAAAGCTAATTAAGTATTTCGCTTAATTTATTTTATTTTGTATTAACTTGTTAGTTCGTAGATTATGTTTGAAAAAAAAAGTTATTAAATAAAAAAATCCTACATGGATAACAGTGGACTTATTCAATTATTCATTAGGTTCTATTGAAATGTAAACAATATTAATGAAATACGAAAGTAAAATAATTTTCAAGTTTCAATGTACAAACTTATGGTTAAATCTTATTTCATTTGTGCATTAATTCTGGCTATCGTTAATATAACCCATACAATCTATTTAGTATGTCGTGATATCTTTATAGATAACCTATGAATATCAAAACAAAAGGTCAACATTATTGCCTTAAAAAAGAAATTATTAAAAAATATAATACTTGTTAATACTATTAATATTTTCGATTTCCCAGTCCCGTTTTACAAATGTGATGTATAGTTGCGCTATTTAATAGCTGAATGTGTATTCAATTAAAATTTATGAAAGATTAAAAAAAATAGCACATTTAAGTACCTTAAGTATATATTTCTCAACGTAAACTAATGTACATACATAATTACTTATATAACGTGAGCGTATTATTATCATCTTTGATTAGAATGTTTTTTTTTAAGTATAGGTACCAATAGTACCTAAAAATATTATATTTGATCATGGAAACATTTAAATTATAAAAATAAACTTACTTATTACTTCCAATAACATAGACACAAAGTTCGAAAATCAACTGTTCGTTCTTAACTATTTTTTGGCCATTCTTTCATCACGCATTCGCTCGACGTGCCAGAACCACCAGAACACGTTCTTCTTCATTCTCACTGTGATATCCTCGCTAATCCTGCACCTACCAATTCTGTGTACATTTTCATTGCAAAAAGAACAATATACCTACTAATGTCTTGCATATTACATAATAATATTTAGTCAAACCGTAAAGAGCCGTGAGATATATTTATAATCTAAGAGCTCGAGATTGTCTGCGAGATGTTTTCAAAGATGCAGGTATTATTACAGTTGCTTCCCAATTTCTATATTATAACATTCTCTTTGTCCGACAAAATATACATTGTCGTAGCAAAAATAGTGACAATCATACGATATAGTTAGGGAGGCGAAGCAGCAAACTGTGGAGTCACTCGAGCGTCATGGAGACCTATTGGGTTGCGAAGCTTAGATGATAACAAGAAAAAAATGTCATATAAAAAATTTCGTTTCACCGGTGGGT